>OENM01002273.1:6162-19335 GCA_900239745.1 Rotaria magnacalcarata
ATAATATACGGTCATATACGGCAGTCGTTTAAGCCCGTAAACGGAGCATCGGATTTTTAATTTTCAAAACTCTATTTATGCACGAGCATCGTATACGGAAACCGTTTTTGGCCGTTTTTTCCGTATATGCTCATCGTATACGAAGATCGCGAACGATCTCCGTTTATCTCCGTAAAAGATCGTTTACGAACGTGCATGTTTGACCTGGAGGGGGGGGGGCATCTTGCCGAGATTCAAAAATAACATGTGAAATGTTTTTCTCAAATCACACTTAGCTTTTGCCAGCATTCACTGGGTAAAACTTGGAGTTTAAATTGATCATTATGACTAACGATAAATGTTCGATTACATTCTAGTCTAAAAAGTTAGTTCGATTCTTTTTACTCAGGTATTTAATTTTTCATGCATTTTTTTTTTGCTTGTTAACAAGATTTGTTCTTTTTCTTATTCGCCCAGGGAATGATTCATCGCTTGTTATTATACTTTCCTCCTTATTTGTACATGTGTATTGTATTGCACCATATCTTGACAAGTCTAAACTGCAAATATATAAAGAGATGAAACTCAGTCGTTTGTTGGTTTTATTTCTCTATCGCCAAGTTTGTTACATCTGTCAAAATAATGTCAACTGAAACTAATCCATTGAAGCGCATTACTCTATATAAAAATGATTTAGGTTATTTTGAGCGAACAGTTCCTAGTTCAAGATCAGCATCATTTATTTCGGTTGCTAAAAAACACAAGAAATTAGTGATTGATGCGTTATGTACAACAGCAAGTACGGTAACATTTGATATAGAAGAGCATGATGAACATGTCGCCGAAAATACAGCTGAACACTATTTTGCTTTCAATGATTTTGCAGCATCAACTTCGTTTGCTGCATTTCTTAAAACATGTATTGGAGCTGAACTAGCATTCTCTTGTCAAGGTGACAACAAAGAACAGTTAGGTCAACTGGCTATGCTTGATGAAATAGAAGCATTACTGAGTCCAAATTCAACAGAAACAAGAAAAGATTTTGTTCTTCAAGTTTTGAATAAAGATGGATTTATTCGTCATTTTGATTTAAAGTAAAATAATTTCTACAAAACAAAATCATTATTCAATCTGTTTATTTCGATTAGTTACATCAATTAATAGTATTAAACTTACTGATCTATATTTACAAGATCAACTTGAGAAAGTCTTGAAAAAGACATTGCAAAATAAGATACCAAAATTAAATACGGCCTCTAATTATATTCGAATCTTGTTCAATAGCGATGATTCATTATCATGTTCAACAACAGCTACTGCTGATACATCAAATATTCTTAATGTATCTTATTGTTATGCAACAAAAGAATGGCATTGCTTATATCGATGTGAAATCGATTCATCTTTATCAAACAGTAAGGCTTCGACAGTTTGTCTAACTTTGTTCGGTTCGGTGAATAATCCAACGGAAGATGATTGGTCTCAAGTTGAACTTATACTTGTTGCCAATGAACTTGAAATATTAAATAATAATAAGCCAACGCTTACGACTACTAGTAATCGTGAAGGATCGGAAAATTCATCCGGTGGTATGCAAATTTTCATTAAAACTTTAACGGGTAAAACAATTACAATAGAAGTATGTATAAAGAAGAAAAAAAAAGAATTCATTTATTGATCATCTGCTTCTCTTGTTAATAATAGACTGATCCGTCAGATAGAATTGAAACTGTCAAAGCAAAAATTCAAGACAAAGAAGGTATTCCTCCAGATCAACAACGTTTGATATTTGCTGGAAAACAATTGGAAAATGATAGAACACTAGCTGCTTATAATATTCAAAAAGGTAATTATTGACATGCATATACATGTGTATAAGAATGAGAGTTCTATCTATTTTACTTATCTATATAGAGTCTACTTTACATTTGGTACTACGATTACGTGGCAGTGCAGATGACGATAGTGAGCCAACCGCTTGCAAACGTAGAAAAATTACTACTAATGTGAATGTTGTTGATGATGATGATGAAAACTATGAATCCATTGATTCGAGTCAAATGAGTGGTCTTAGTGAACATGTTGTTTATAAAATAGATTCACCAGTCAGCATTAAATCGCATGAAAGTGTGCTAATAACGATCAATAAATGGCAAATGGATGCACACTTGGTACTTTATTATGATCCAAAAATCAATGATTTAAATGTAATCAAAGCCGTTCATTTACGAAATAATAGTGGTATTGTATTGGCACCGGGAAGTGTCGCTGCTTTAGATCATGGACGTTTCGTTGCTCAATGTGCTTTTACACCAATGTTACCTAATGATGATCAATTGATTAAGTAATTTTTCTTTTTTGTCGTTTCTCCTCCATTTTTTAATTTAAATATTTTATAGTTATGGCTTAGATTCAACTGTATCTATTCTTCGTACAACTCCACTAGCGCTTCAAGAAGTTCATACAGAAAGTATAGACATAATTTATTCCGAAGTTGATAAAGTTAATTTAAATGTTGCTCCAAATGGCATTGATCTTCAACAGATCTACATAAAACGAACACGTTATTTAATTAAAAATAATTCTTTAGATCATTCAGTAGACAAATTCTACATCGATCATGTTGCCGATCCATCATTGGGTGGTTATCTTGTAACAACACAAACGAACTGTATCAAGTCAGTTATGGGTTTTAGTCGTTTTGAATTAAAACTTGAACCACAACAAGAGATTGAATTTATTGTTGACGAACAAGCAAAGCATAGTAAAAAAATCTTTCAAGCATCAGGCCTTGAATCGTTTCTAGAAAGACAAGTGCCGGAACTTATCCAATTGAAATTAATCGATGAGAAAACAATTGATTTACTTGAAAAAATTATAAAATATAAGTATGTTGAGCAGGTTCTTCGACATATGATTGACAGTAAAATAACTGACAGTCAAATTCGAACATGGACACCAAAACGCGATTTAATACCAACATCATTATTTGATAAATCTGTTGCTATTCTTGATACACAAGTGAATATACGTCAACTTGAAACAAAAATTAAATCGCGCGAAGCAAATATTAAATCAATATTTGAAAATCAAGAACGCATTAGACAAAATATTAAATCGTTAGAAAAAATTGAAAAATCTGATTTAATGACGCGTTACTTGAAGGATTTAAATACAGAAGAAGATGATTTACAAGAAACACGACGCGAAATAAAAGTAATGCAAGATGAATACAATGAAAAATAACGAAAGTTAGAAGAACAACAAGCATCACTTAAGCATGAAGCGAAAGAGACACAAACAAATCTTCGCATGTAATTTTTTGTTTTGTTTTACATAACTCGTACTAAACTAGAAATACAGAGGTCGAAACGAATGACAAAATTTCAATTCGTCTTACACTATGTGAGAAAACGATGTGATTTACGAAGATATTCATGAGAATTATTTATTCTAATAGAAGGGTGTGTGGGCGTGGATGTCGGTTATGAGAAGAAAAATCCACACTCGCAGCCTCAGAAAAAATGAAATTTTCGATTTACAATGGCACAACCAAACATCCGGTCTCGATTTAACGGAAAACCTTTAGGAAGAACGTAATTTGTCATTGCAAGAGAAATCGTTTTTGAATTGTCCACCTAAAAAATCTGAATAATAACTTACACAATGAGTGCTGATACTGGTAGTGGAATATATATTTTAATTTGATTCCTTCGATGTTGCCATTGGAATTGATTTAAATCTTGTTATTGCGATAGATTAATCTGCATTTTAGCTAAATTAATTTGATGTTTGTTTGCATTTGATCTAATATCTAGATAACATTCGTTGTTTTCGCAATTATGTAATATCCATCGGTCAGCTGATGATATGGTATAGATTGCGCTTGGATTTTCTAATTAAAAGAAATAATACTTTTATTTTTAGGAAAAACAAACCTAGTTTTAATAATTAACTCACCGCATGCGTCTGTTAATTCTTTACGACATTGTTCATATGTAATTGGATTGATAAGTTTTCTATTATGGAATAAATTGCATTCTTTATTCAATAATTTAAACATATATTTGGAATTAATTCACGTTGATTGATTTATAATTCAAATGTTTTTATTTGAATATTATTATTTGTAGTTGTTCCACTATCAGTAAGNTATCAAACAAAAAATATCTTCTAATACATATTTAAGTACATGTGGTGCTGATAACTTTTGATTGATTTCTTTTCAATAGTGTTTTAAATAAGAATAACACTAACCATAAAGATTGAAATTGCCGTCTTTATTCTAGTTGGTGCATCGTCTATGAAAATATAAACCAGCACGCATGAAAATCTCCGTAATAAATGTACAGTTATTATAGAAGAAGATTGTTGTTTTGCAGAAAAAAAAATTACCATCATAAAAATGATTTTGTATCAATTTTTATGCCTGCAGCACAAGTTGTATTTAATGAAATAATATTATCAGCTTTTAGTGCTAGTTTACATTCATTTCTAATAAATAAATAAAATAATATTCATTTTTCTTTTAAGACATATTTTTAAATCACTTCTATCAATTAGTTGAGGCCTATTAATTGGATTTTAACCGATTTCAGTGTATACAACTACAGATTAAATACTGGCTATATTCTCTCTTTATGTGGAACATCAAAATCAGAAAAAAGTAGAGAAGAACATTCGATTTCCTCCGTTTCTTTTAATTTTTCCGATCTTTTTTCCGTAATCATTCCCTAGTGAATCATGTATATATAATAGAAAATTTTCATATTTTTATTATATTCTTTTTCTTAAACATGAAGAATTACAGAGAGAATGAGTTTTGAATGAAAATTTCTTCCATTTCTTCAAGTTATTGTAGATCAATCGAGTACGTGTCACATGTACCGAGTTGCGGTGCTTGATGGAGCGAACAAATAATAGTTGTTAATCCTATATCCTAGTGATCAGGTATCTTAGGAAATCAAAAAATGATGTCTGCAGTTCAGATGGATGAGAGATGCTCCTTTTAAATCCTTTTAATTTGACTATAACATGTTGTACTATTGCTAACCGCCAACAATCATTACACTCTACAATGATTAATCATTGATGCTGACCATTATTGATCATCAAAACATATTTGACTTGTGGTTCGTCGTTTCATTCCTACCCAGTTAACTAAGTCATGCAGGTTCTTTGATGAGAACTCCAATAAGATCACAGTGATGCTTATGGAATTTATCTACTTCTACTTCATGTTCATAAGCGTCATTTTTCTGGATGATCAATGACATTAGCGATGCTTATGATAGCTAACACATCTATGTGACACAACTAAGAGAAACAGAGGTATGTTATTTTGTCAAATCCTACTGATTAAACATTTAGTTGATACAATCAGTAGGTGAAACAACATTGGAACATGATTTTCATGAAGTAAAGCACAGTCATCTCATATTATCATAATTCTAAAAATCATTCTCCGCTTACCTTAAACTATCGACAGTGAAGAAATTCAGCTTCAACCATTATTGTTAGTAATCATTTGTTCACCTATTTCTATGTCTTGTGAAGAGGGGCAATGGTTTTCCAAGACAAAACTACACAAACAGATCAATTCCTTGTTTTGTCTCGTGAATTCTCTGGTTTGAAACTCAAACATGTTCTCAAGTTTCTCTCTTCTTTACTTCTCCCGCTCGCATTAGGTGTCTTCACTCTTATAATCTCTCTTCAGCAACAGCAACTAGCTAAACAACAACGTGAAGAAGATCGAAATGCGTCTAAACAACAACGAATTGAAGATCGAGAAGCAACTGAACGATTGCGCGAACAAGATCGAAATTCATCCAAACAACAACGCATCGAAGATAGAATTGCAGCCGAACAACTGCGTCAACTAGAAAGAACCTTGACTGATGAACGGTACCAAAAAGAAGTTCTCGATACTTACATTAAAGAGATCGGGAAACTGCTAGAGAAGAACCATGGATCACTAATTTCTAATGAAGTTGCGGCTACGCTTGTTCGAGCTAAAACGCTGAATATCTTTCGTAGATTAGATTCACAATACAGTGTTCACATTATTCGATTTCTCTACGAAGCCAAGCAACTTAGTGAATTCCACGAGCATCCTTCATTGGATCTTTCTACAGCCGAGCTTCATGATATGGATTTTCGTGGCTCAGCAATCAATAAAAAGATATTGAAAAGATTATCAATGACTAGTATCTTTCTAACGAATGCCACCTTCATAGGGATTGAGATGGAGCACGTCAACTTTGCCAACACTCAGTTTGATACAGTTAACTTTTCATCAGCGAAACTTCAACACGTCAACTTTTCATATGCTAGATTCAATCATGCGAACTATTCATTTACTTCTCTAGCGAATACTACATTTTCATTCAGTCAATTGAAAAACATTAATTTTTCATCTACCCGACATGAGGATGTCGATTTTAGGTTCGCGATACTTGAAAATATTGATTTTTCATCGTCTCAACTGAAAAATGTCAGTTTTTTTAATTCTTCGCTCTCCAATTGCACCTTTTCATCTACTCAACTAAATACGATCAATTTTTCGAACGCGTCGCTATTCGATTGCAACATTTCATCCATCGTACTCGAGAGTATCGATTTTGAATTTGCGACACTCAAAAATATTAAGTTTTCATCCAGCAAGTTACAAACTGCCAACTTTTCAAATTCATTGCTCTCTAACTGTAACTTTTCATCGTCTTCGCTAGTCGATATCGAATTCTCATCAGCTGGAGTCGATAGTGTTGATTTTTCATTCGCTCAGATCGACACTGTTCAGTTTTCGTCAGCACAGTTCGAGAACACAAACTTTTCATCTGCTCTGCTCTATGACACTGAATTCTTATCTTCTGTGTTCGACAATACCAAATTTGTGTCCGCCGAACTCCACAACGTTAGCTTTTCAGCAGCTAAGTTCACACATGCCAATTTTTCATTCGCCATTTTAGGTAATGTTCATTGTAGGATTTTTCTTTTACACGCAATCTATTTTGGATTGCTCTTTAGCTTCAATCAGCTTTTCTACCACGAGCGCATCCAACACAGATTTTCAACAAGCATATTGTGTTGCAGCTAGTTTCAATGATGTTGATTTATCTTCTTCCCGCTTTTTGCAGTCAAATCTTAAGCGTGCTTTATTCATAGAAACTGACTTGGTCAATGTTAGTTTTCTCGATGCCAATCTGTACAAAGCTAACTTCTCTAAAACTAAGATTACAGATAGACAGCTGCAAAGTGCTCTCTCTATTCAAAACGCTGTACTACGTAATGGGACGCTTGCTCGTGACACAAATCTGATTAACAATGGTCAAGCTGATTGCAATATCCCTCTTGTCAATCACTGGACATTATTGACTGGCAATATCATTACGATGAAATCAGATAATACTACGAGTAACTGTCGCTTCGTCTTAAAAGCACTTCATGCAAGTGCAAGCATGTTCCAACGTCTCAATTTATCAACGAGGTGGAATTCGGCTTCTTGGTCATATACTCAAGTTGTATTCAGTGCTCAAATGAGCTCCAATGTAAGCATAGAACTGAGAGGAATCAATATTAATGATTCAGTTGTTGCTCGACAAGCATTAGGTAAGTTTCCGTTTATACTAGTACTAATTATGATACATCTTCCACTTACAGGCTCGAACAAAGAGAATCTCACTATGATCCTACGCAAGGACATGCACGAACTTGAAATTTTCATCGAATTTAGTGCATCAGTCAATCAAAGCACTACAAATTACTGGTGTGATGACATTAGACTGTTCATTGTTTATGATGCATATGGGGAATTTCAACAAAGTAAACTTCTAACTAGACATTATACGCTGAGAACGTAGCGTCTAAATGTGTAGAGATGTTGAAACGTTTCTTACATGATCGTGCATGACTGAAAATGAATAATACTATTGATATTTCGAAGATAGAAGTTTAATAGTGAGAAATAGAACATGTTGTATGGAATTCCGCTTTGTTATTTTTCGGGTTTTGTTTGATTGAAAATCTAGTTCACTGAAATGAAAACCTCTTTGTGTCTAGAAGAACTTTGATTTTATTTTGATTTGCTTGTTCATATCTAGTTGTCCCTGATATTTCATTGAACGCACAGTGGGCAAATAATGGGGTGACTGTTGCTGGAGGCAATGGCTCGGGTGATACTATCAATCAAATATCCAGTCCTAATGGTTTCTTCATTGATGATGATCAAACAATGGTCATCGCTGACTTCAGAAACCATCGTATCGTTCAATGGAAAATGAACGATACGAATAGACAAGTAGTAGCTGGTGGCCATGGTAAAGGGAAGCTCCTGCATCAATTGGATCAGCCAACTGATGTACTAATTGAGAAAGAGACGGATAGTCTCATTATTTGCGATATGAAGAATCGACGAGTCTTACAATGGTCTCGTCGGCATGGTACTACTCACGGAGAAATTCTTGTTGACAACATCGACTGTTGGGGATTGGCCATGGACAATCAGAAATATCTCTACATCTCTGACACCGAAAATGATGAAGTTAGACGATATCAAATGGGAGACAAGAATGGTACTGCCGTGGCTGGTGGTCATGAAAAAGGTGATGGTCTCAATCAACTCAACTTTCCTACATACATCTTTGCCGATCGGCAACAGTCAGTCTACGTGTCAGACAATCTAAATCATCGTGTAATGAAATGGAATAAAGGTGCAGCAGAAGGAGTTACCGTCGCTGGTGGTCAAGGCCAAGGAAGTGATCTCACACAATTGTGGTATCCTAACGGATTGTTCGTCGACACGTTGGGTACTCTATATGTAGCAGATTGGAAAAATAATCGGGTGATGCGTTGGTCTCAAGGAGCAAAACAGGGCAGTGTGATTGCCGGTGGAAATGGACCAGGTGAAGGAGTAAATCAGTTTAAATATCTTGAAGGACTATCTTTCGATCGTTATGGAAATCTCTATGTCGCTGATTATGGGAATGATCGCGTTCAGCGTTTTTCAATCCAATAAACTCCTGTGAGCGTTGTTGTTTCTTTTTTTCATTCTCTCAAATAAATAGCTTTACATGAATTTCATTTCTACTCTATTCATGTGTGCTATGGCGATTCCAAAGTTCATGCATGCATGAGATTGTACATCATGAGAAGATATACGCCGACGCTTACTGTCACACACACACACACATAAAGAAATCAAAGGTCGTCATTTTTCAGATTTTCATTAATATTTTGAACTAAACTAAAAATTGATAAAACCAAGGAATTTATTCATAATTACTGTAGGATGAATCTTACAAGATAATTATTCTTATGGATTTCTTTTCATAAAATCTTTGACCGTAATTTATTCCTTAATTTTTATATTTTTGAAGGAAAAAATGACTAATAAGCTGAAATAAATTGTATGAAATAAGATATTGCGAGAAAATGAAGGAAAATGTCTGCCAGTTTGACAGATATCGAACCACCTGTTTGCGTTGATGATTCTACATTTGGCAAAGTTACTGTCGGTTTCATAGAGTTTAATTGAACAGTTCCATCCAATGTTGTTTGTATATTTATGTCGGTTGTGTTTGCATTGAGAAGTGTATCTACCTGAACATTTGCATGGGCAATAGCAGTATCTATTACTGGAATACTGTTGATTGTGTACAATTCAAATTGAGTATCATCTAGTTGTAACACATTGACTCCATGTTTAATAATGACATTAACGATACTTATACCAAACTAATATAAAAAATAAGACATGTATAAAAAAAAATAAGCTGCTCCTACTTACATCTTTATTACCAGTTGTTTCATAATCATGAATACAAGCAGCTAAAACATTATCACGCATTTCAGTGTCGAATGGTACACCAAGTGAAACCGCTGCTAGAATACTTGCACCTAAGTACTCTTCACAAACTTGTCTCGACAAGCTATTCTGATTAAATCGCTGAAATAATATTTTTTTCTCTTCATCTCCATTCTCCAGCTCACACTCATCGACGGGTGGCATGACACAAAGACCACTCGACCGGTGAATCAAATCATAAGGCATGCTTACTATGATGTCATACAAACGGGTCTATAGACAAATCAGTAAGATAGACAAGTGATTTATTTTTAAACTCAACTCATGCAACTTACATGATACTCCTGGGTAGCAATAGATATTCGTATGGCAGCAGCTGGATATGAAATATCGAGTTGTGATTGACTTGGATGAGTTATTTTTATTTCTATTCAGGTATTTGTTAGATAAAATGGAGTATAAATGCAGCCTATGAAATTACCTGGACTATTGCATGTCTGCCGGTAACTCGATACAGTGCATAGGGCTGTGTTATTTGCTTTAAAAAAGGTTATATTGAACTATTGATAGTCAAGTATTAATATCTCATTTTTGTTTGTAATATTTACACTTACTTCATCTGTTTGCCAAGCTTGTTCGTGAATAACTACAGAAAATTGAATAAATTCATTTAATAGAATACGTTGTTGACCAGTTGTTCTACACCAGAATTGATGTTGAAATGCTTCTAGTCGTTGACCGAAAACGAGAAGATGAGGATCACCGTACAGATAGCAGGCTCCTGTTTTTTCACGAATCTTTGATGTAGTAGTGGTGATGACGTTTGTAGCTGCTTCTACCGTTGTACTAAGAGTTGCGCTTGTAGTAGCTACAAATATCAGATTAATGGATTGTGATTTCGATGATCACGAGATTGGCGAGCTCATCTGTTTTATCTATATCCTCCAGAACTATATACTATACTTTCAAGTTGATCTAGCAAGTGGGTCAGAGGCTCAAAAGATTTATCACAGAAGGGGTTAAAAGTACAAAGTTATAAATCATAATAGTATTTATACGTAAGTTGGTAATAATTCTGAATAGGAACTAATGATAAAGATGGATTCTGTGAGAAAAAAGAACTAGGTATGACATAAAACGTTTGAATAAACAGAGCATCCCTGATCAAACAACGCATTCCGTATATGATGATAAACGGTGTGTTCGCGACCGTATACGGCCCGGATCTCTTGGCCGTATTCAATCATCCGGGTTGCTTAGAAAGAGAAAGCTTATCATTTTCGGATTCCATAATCATTTTTATAATCCCTGAAAATATTATAAATATTTAAAAGTAAAGCATCAAACCGCATATCTAAACAGGTCGAAATTTAGTACGACAATCTTGCTTCTGATAGGAGAATACATCCTATTCCGCAATGTTGAGCATTCCGGAACCAGTTCTGTTCACGGAACCAATTCCATCTAATTCCCAGAATTCCGTTTATCTATTCCGATTCAATTCCGGAATTACACGGAATTCCAATGGATTCTGCCTAATTCCCAACGATTCCGAAATTCAGTGCACCCACACTTACGGCAACACCCGTACTGACACCCACACTTATCGCAACACCCACATTGACACCAACACCATGCAATTCCTAGCGATTCTGTCTAATTCCCAGCGATTCCGTATTGACCTAATTCCGGAATCGATGAAACTGATTCCGGGGCGGAACTGGTTCCAAAATGTTCAACATTGTGGAATAGGATGACTGCTCTCTGATAGACGATGGATTTTGTCCGATCTCATTGATTTTTTCTGCCTGTCATGATTTATTTACTTTATAAAATGCTGATAATATTAGGATAATTCAAGTATCAAGAAGATTGACTTCAGTAGAAAACAAGGAAGTCTTGTGTATTGAAGTGACATCAGTACGTTCAACACTAGCTAATTGGATCCAGAATGTATCTGTAAATTATAGAGAAGTTTGAAAAACCAAAGAGTACAAAAATTTCGTCCTTTGGCCAATAATTTGTTGAGTATTATTTAAGAAATGATATGAAAATAATTTATCAAGATCAACCATTTGAGAACAGAATAAATAAGAAAAGCTGTTAGCGCAATCCCTATGCGGTTAAAATGTGAAACACCATGAAGCTTTTTTTTTGGAATTCGTCTATCACGGTCCCTGATGGTCTGTGGAGCTTCTGTGTCGCGGTCTGTATTATGATGTATGAAGTCTCTAGAAACCATCACAGACCGTTGTAGAGAAATGCATTAATCAACTAATTGGTTAATTAATTAATTAATTAATAATTAATAATTATTCGATTTCTCTGTAACGGTCTGTGGGGGAGGGGGCGGGGATGGGTCAAAATTTATACCCTATATAATTCAACACTCCTTTCAGATCGTGTTTCACAAAATTTGGAAATTAACAATCAACAGAAGTTTTATCTGAAATAATGAAATCGTCTATCTAAAACGATGAACAATGTCTGAACATGATGAGTATGAATCTAATAAAGTGATAATATGGCCGAAGTTTTTACTAGTTATGATTATGCACAGTGGCACTAGCTAAAACAATGTTTTTTCTCCTTTTTTTAGTGATATTGATATTTGTTGTGGCTATAGATAGCTATGTTATGCATGAATGATGCATTCTTTTTATTGAAAAATTCGAAAACCTTATTTTGGACTGGCATGTGTCTATTTTAACAGTTTGTATGTCACGTTCGAAAATTATCGTTTAGATATTTTCTATGCTGGCTCGATGAGTGGCTTGAAACTCTGCATTAATTTATGTTGCCCAAAGAACAATTTAGACGGCTAATTTTTCGACATTTCGGTTTCATTCATCGAAGGAATACACTTCGATGTTACTTTTTACAAAATCAATCATACTGTACGATTTCTAAATTCTCACCTCTCATTAATGAAAAAGATTATGATCTGTCTATACACATAATTATACAGAAATATGGTTTACTACTATTTCTGAATTCCTCAAACCACAAACTTCAGACTGATAACATATTTTTCAGATGGAGAGATTATTCTCGAAACGGAATGAACCAATCCTTCCCATCGGAATTGATTCACGAAAATCTGCAATAGGCTCATCGAGTTCGAAATTGTAAGTTCATCAGTATGTTAAAAAAAATTTTCTCCAAGATTGAACCTTTGCTAGGTATAACAACTCAAGCATTTAGGAGCGAAAAAAACTTCCATCAATATCTCTGGTGGTAACTTATTGAAATTTACATACTTTCTGATGATCTCACGGTCGTCGTCGTCGTCGTCGTCGTCGTTGTTGTTGTTGTTGTTGTGTCTAGCGTAATGTTTTCTGATACAATAAATTGTTCAATAATTGTTGAGGCATTAGCAACGGCAGTCTCTA
>OENM01002275.1:0-15721 GCA_900239745.1 Rotaria magnacalcarata
AACCAAGTGCATGTTGATACTGCTTCTTCTCTCTATGATGCTGTCAACTTTTGCAAGTGAAATATTCTACGATAATTTCGATCTTAGCCATTCCATCCTATTGCCTCATGCCGAATCACATCATTAACATTAAGTTGCAGATTTACGAACGACACTTGTCAAACCTATACCTACAGTAACATGGATTTTGCTTGGCGCTTTGTTCTTAATGATACGACAACAAATTTCCTGGCAAAAAATATCACTTTCAATCTAGTGAGAATACATCCGTTGGCGTGATATTGAACATTTCGAAACCTGTCTCATGCACAGAGCACATTCCATCAAATTTTTGAAAATTCAGGTATTCGAACGAACAGGATCTCTAGGCAATTACACGTAATTCCGACTCGCTCCGAAATTCAGTTATCATCCCCTGTTCCTCATTAGGTAAGTCTGCGTGTCGACTAGGAAAAAACGCTACTAGTCATGTCCACCTCGACATCCGCCCAGACACTGATACGAACACCCTCACAACCACTCTCTTTTAGGTTGCTGCCATGACAACAATGGTGGATGTGGTCCAAATGCTCTTTGTTCAGAAGATCCAACTACATCTGCAGTAAAATGCACCTGTAAAACTGGTTATACTAATACTGGTAGCGGTGTGCACGTTGTATGCAAAGGTATGATGATGTCAGGTAGAACTTTAAACATTTCCTCGTCATTTCTATTTTTCCAGATAGTTGCACTATCAAAAATGGAGGTTGTGGCCCACACGCCGCTTGCTCACATCATGCTAAGACAAATGCAGTAATATGCACCTGTAAGAAATATTTTGCTATTGCATTCTTGTGTTGTGCGAAATGTTGTGTTGTATTGCGTTCTTCATCAATTCATCTATGAAATTAATTCTCCTTTTACTCTTATAATGCAAGTTTCTCCTAAGAATCATCAGATTATCTTTCGCTCCTTAATTACTTTTTTCTTTGCATATAAGCACAGACGTCGCCTGCAAGAAAAGTGTTTTGGTATGAATTAAGGAGAATCAGTTATAGCTGGAAAAATCACGGTCTACTATTTTCTCTTTAAAACAAGTGAAGAAATTTCAAAACTCACTTGATGAAATTGGGTATAATTCTGAAAGCTATAATGGTCTGTGATTGAATTTCAGAATTAGTCAAAGTGTTCTTCTAGCGATCAGGTTGTTTTCTCCTAAAAAACGGTGTTGATGATCCGTAAATTAAGAACTGAAACTAGATGATATTCGAGTTTCACTCGTACACGAAATGCGATGCGAAGCAAGAATCCGTATATGGTACGAAAAATCTTCAATCGATAGGTATTAAATAGTTTTTGTATAGCCATAATGCAATTCATCACTGAGAAAACTATTCTTACTTCGCGATCTATTCTTAAGTGTCGATTTCGATTGATCGATTAATTATCTCCATGATTGGGTGTGGGTATAGATTAGCAGAAGAATCACACCCACACTTCAGCGCGATAGATGGTGAGCGAGATCTCCTTTTATTCCTATGTTTTCTCTTCTAGTTAATATTCCTGCTAATGCTAAATGGACACAGAACGGAGTGACTGTTGCTGGAGGTCACGAGCAAGGGAGTGCCACTAATCAACTCTACTATCCTCATGGTCTCTTCGTTGATGATGATCAAACAGTGATTATTGCTGACTTAATGAATCATCGTATCATGCAATGGAAGAATGGTGATACAACGAATGGACAAGTTGTTGCTGGTGGCAAAGGCGCAGGAAATGGATTACATCAGTTAAAATGGCCAATTGATGTATTAATTGATAAAGAGACGGATAGTCTCATTATTTGTGATTGGGGGAATCAACGAGTTGTACGATGGTCTTGCCGTAGAGATGCAAGACAAGGTGAAATACTCATCCCCAACGTCCATTGTTGGGGATTAGCAATGGATGAACAGAGGTATCTCTACGTCTCTAACTACAGAAAACAGGAAGTAAGACGATATCGATTGGGTGAGAAGAATGGCACTCGTGTAGCTGGTGGTAACTGTAAAGGTGATGATCTCAAACAACTCAATTTTCCGACATATCTCTTTGTCGATCGACAACAGAATGTCTACGTGTCAGACCGGAACAATTATCGTGTAATGAAATGGACTAAAGGTGCAAAAGAAGGTATTGTGGTTGCTGGAGGACATGGCAGAGGATGTTCTTTGGCACAATTGAATCAGGCTTACGGAATCTTCGTTGATACGTTGGGTACACTCTATGTAGCAGACTCGGGGAATCATCGTGTAATGCGTTGGACTCAAGGAGACAAGAAACGAGGCACTGTAATTGCGGGTGAAAATGGCACAGGAGCAGGAACAAATCAGTTCCACTACCTCCGTGGTTTATCTTTCGATCGACATGGTAATCTCTATGTCACCGATGAAGATAATAGTCGTGTTCAACGATTTTCTATCGAAACACACTGTTGAATTGTTTTTTCTATGTTCGTTTCTTTTTCTATACTTTGAAATGAATGAACAAAAAAAAAAGAAATTTCCTTTTACCCTTTCACTCCAACGAAAAGAAAAAAGTTAAAATATAAGATTACATCACGTGTTTCTTTTCTTGTTCTTTTATTTATTTGTTAAATGAAAAGATATGAATTAAATAAAAGAATTTGTTTTTTTTCATAAAATATTTATTATTGACATGAAACTTAATTTGTTACTTCGAAAATATTTTATTCCTGAAATGGAAATTTGAATTATTTAAATGAAAAAAAAATTCGTATTATTTAATCAAAATATTTAAGATTCAAATGGAAAATCAAAATTTCAGTTATTTGGAAAATATTTATTATTTGAATGAAAATAAAATTTGTATTATTTTGAACATTATTTATTAGTAAAATGAAAAAATTAATTGAGTTATTTTAAATTATTTATGTCAAAAATTTCAAAATAAAAAACTACACGAGAATACTATATACTTCCATTTGTTTTGGATTTTATTGAATTGTTGAATGAAATTAAAATATAAAAATAGCAAATAATTTTATTTATTGGAATAAGATAATTACTTTATTTTTGGGTTGTTTCGTTTGAAGTTGAACTAAAAGAATAGAAAGAATGATGATTAGAGTAGAAAAGCAATATTATACTTACTTTGCTGTTGATCCAATTGAGAAGAGATAAAACGAAATAAGAAAATAACAAATGGTTGGAATGAAAACATTTGTTTTTGCTTACCAGTTAATAGTTGCTCGCGCGACCAAGAACTACCGTGGTGGTGCCATAGCGAGGCAAGCCTCTTCACATACAGACATAGATCTAGCGTGTATAGAACATATAACAGAGAGAATTATATAGGGGCTTGTGCGTGCTATGGGCACCAAAGTAGCATTAGCCAGTTTCACGCCGATGTATGGAAGGCCTTCTCCCCCGGTAGGACATAGGAAATATATATACAAAAGAGTACTTACCTCGTTTCTATTACTAAAATAGAAAATAAAAATTTTATTAACTAAAAAGAAAATAATAAAAGATTATCATATAAAATTAAAAATAATAGAGGTAAAAGCCTGAGACAACGAAAAAAACATTTTAAACTAAAACTATACTTACCCGTGATATTGATAATTGTAAATATCAATACAAGCTAAAATAGTTAAAAGATAGAATATATACATATATAATATAATAATATATAAGAAGAAGAAAAGGGGGAATGATACTTTACGTTGAAAATTGTAACTATTTATAGTCATTTTTTGGTGAATCGAAATAGACGATTGATAGTCAATATCAATTGTATTTTGGATGATTGATCAACGATATGACTCTGCTACAATTAGTAGTCATCATCGAGCTAAATCAATTATGTTATACAGAAACATATTGACGTACGCGCGACTAATTGATCGTTTGTGTTTCATCTGCACCTGTGTGGAATGAAAGAACGATAAGTCTATTAATTTATTTTAGTATGTGAACTTGTTTACACTATGCAAGGTAAAATATTTCTTTTGAAATTGTTCACATTTAGATGCTCGAAAAGAACAAATTATTGATGATTTTAATGATACATCAACAACAAGTACTAGATCTATTTGATCAATCCAAATGGTTATCGAAATTTTCTATCGATTTTAGTATCTTCTAACATCATTATATTATGAATGCATGAAAACAAAAGTATAATTAATTTTCTTTATTTTTTAGTTTGAATATTATTCTACGGTTCACATTCATAACAATCGATTATACATCAATCAAAATTATTAGAAACAAATGAATATTACAATACCTTTATCACAATTACAAGTAGAAATATATTATTTTCATCATACAATAGACTTGAAGAAATCCAATTACTGATGATGATGAGCAAGTGAAGTAAGAATACTATTTTACTTGTCGTTTTTTTTTTAGAAATTAATTACAATTGCTACTTTGGTAAGTATAATAATAAATTCTGTACTCTTAAATATTCAAGTTTGACTTTTGAATAATTTCACTAAGAAAACATAAATTTGATTTATTTTAAAATTACCCAGGTCAACACGGACGGTCCGTAAACGGTAGCAAACTGATAAGAAACGTTGACTTTACGGAGGCCCGATGTTTTTGGAATACGGGTATACGTTAACAATATACATACTGATATATTTCGGCCCTTTTTACGGCGCTGTTTACGTTGGAGCGCTTACGGCGCGATGAGAAGTGCCGTTTACACACCGTTTTTCAGTCGATTCTGTCTAATAATTTCAAAGGTAATTTCATGCTTAGTATCGATTTACAGATAAGTTAATATTTCATTTTTCTCATGAAAAATTAGGAAAATAATGAAAACTAAACAGAAAAAGATATATAGCAACTCTTATCGATACGAAACGCTAGCAACACATTTGTCGAAATACATTGTGTTGTACATGAACTATTATCACGTTTGGACAGTGTCATAGTGCGTCGACATATGTCTCGTTCAGTGTCACAATCACGTCTGTGACATTTTTTTTTTAAGAATTCTATTGATTCATCTTTCTGTCCCCTAGTAGTCGAGAAATGAGTACGAGTGATGAATAACCCTGTATTCTCTTTTCTTTTTTGCTTATCGATATTTAGAGTTAATTATTTCATGAAAATCGCTTTTAATTGCAGGAAATATTTTTAAAAAATTGAAAGAAAAACAACGCACAAAAATGAATAAAACAATACAATTAAAAGCATAACAAATAAATTGAAAAAAAATACAATTAAAATAATAACAGAAAAGTTAATAAAATATAATCAAGAAGGTAACGGCAAGATTAAGAAGTAAATAATAAAAATAATAACAAGAATATTTTAAATGAATACAGCTTAAAAAGTATAATTTAAAAAATAACAGTAAATAAACAACGATATAATTAAAATAAAAAGTTCTCTATTGTTTTGATTCTTTGAGATTAACCTCCTGAAGCCCGAGAATTCTTTCGTTCTGTTCAAAGCTAGAGAAAAATAAAAAAATCACTCTCTTTTACGTTCTGTCGCTCTCAATCAGCTGTATATATGATCTGTATTTTATCACTTATGTCGCATGGATTTGTACTATCGTCTTGATATTGTGTCTGTATTATATAATACGAAAGAAACAAAATGTTTCGAAAAAAAACAAGTCTTATGACATAGAAAGACTAGTTTTGTATGTTCACAACGTCTTATATTCAAAATGGACAAGGAGAATGTTTTTGATGATGAAAGCGATAGTGAAGATGAGGTGAAAGTTATGCTGAATCTGCCTGATTCAGACGTCGGTTAAATTGAAGATCAGTTGAACGGCATTGGTTTGAAGTATGAAAGTGAAGAATATAGGCGATAAGCCAACGTTGAGGAATAAACAAATAATAATCAAATTTATGCTCTAGTGATGATGATGATGTATATCTCCTTCATGAGATGAGCAAATTGATGGTCAATCAAAGTAAAAGTGATGAAAGTGAAGAGTATAGGTAAAACAAAAATCCATTTTCATTCATAAAAATTGAATAATTATTGAACTAAATTTAGCTGATATTTTCTTCTTAGTTAGAAGAAAATAATCAGTAATCACCATTGGCTGAATGAACGATCATCTATCCATTTTCTGCTTTTAAACATATGTTCAGCGATACGACAGAACGAAAAACATATTCTTTCGTTCTGTTTGTCTTCAATTTGAAGACAGCGGTCCTCAGGAGGTAAGACATTCACAGTAAGGGAAAACAAATCTAAAAAATAAAATCAGTCGTTAAGTATCCTTAAGAAAAAGAAAAAAATGTGTATCATTACAAATTATTTTGCTTAAACCACGTGAACATAGACTTAAAATTATAAAATTAAATTCTCTAATAGGTGTGTTGTCAGAGCAGAAAAAACACATTCGTTAAGCAAATCAATATCAAATTCACTGTGAATGACACTGCTCAAAATTTGGCAATAGACCGAATGTGAGATGGATAGAGAAAACTATTCTATCAAACTGCAGTTTCAGCTTTTCTCAAAAAATGTTTATACCTCGAAATAATCAATATGTAGGGGACTTATTTCAAAAACAAGAACTATGCCTAGCATTCTATTGACACTAATCGATAGAGGCAATAATTCTCTATCAGACTATCCTTCCAGATTTTTTTGTAAAAAATGTTTATATCGAGAAACAATCGATACGATTTCACCAAATTTGATAATAAATCGATGATTCATGACTATTGGTCCGCAGACTATAAGAAAAAAAAGAATTATTTATACATGTTCGAAGACATTTCTTTTCTTTCCTTTCGCCTTACATGCACATAAATTTAAATTTTTGTCGAGAAAAATAGAACGGAACGACCGTTTTTTTCTTTCCTTCATTTTGTCCCTATTATATCCTTATGCAAGTTATACAAGACTGTCAGCGATGCATATGTCGATGTCGGCACATGACGTACAAAATATACAGTGTATGAGACATGCAGTTTTTACGTAGCGGCAGATTTCAGTGCCATCTATATAAAATATAGAAACCAAAAGAAATTGCTAAATAAGGTTTATAGTTTAAATTCTAATAGCCTAATTTTCAATTTAAAATATGAAAAAAAAGTTTCTATTCTCTTTTAATATACTAGCACAAACCTGTCTAGGCAAGTATGCATGTAAGTATATAAAGTACTGAAAATGTACGCAAAGCTCAATTATTTATCTATTTTCGAAATAAATTGTCTTACTATAGGTTTTTACATTTACGACCGCCAAATTCATATATTACCGACCTGCTTGCACCCGCATAACATTTACTAATATTCTTTGTCTTCTTCCAATATCTGGAATGAAATTTATTTTTACTTTTTTCATTAGCTATTTTAGATGAATATTAATGGATTCAATAGATTTTAAGGTCCAATATCAATTTAGTCTACACAAAAGAAAAGAAAGATACAAAAAGCACAATTCTGCACGACGACAAATAAGATCAGAGAAAAAGAAGTTTTTTTCCTCGTTTTTCAACACCAACACAAAACAAGTTATCCTTGACTGAAGTGAATTTGAAAATCATCATTGAAGATGAATATACTTGTTTACAGGATAATCATCAACTTAGCAATGACAATAATCATTATTTTATTGAAAATACATCAGAAGAACTAAATCAAGGAAATGATTATGAAATATCTATTATATCAAATGATGCTCATGCTGGAACACCATTAACAGAAAAGGCAGAATCAGATGATGAAGATTGTGTCTCACTAGAAAAAGTACCTTTACACGATTATACTATTGATTCAACTTATGATTATTGTGAAGCATTCACCATCGTTGCACGCCAAGCAAATTCATCTAAAAAAAGTACAAACGATTTTTTATCTTTGATTAAATCTGGGCTTCCGATTCCAAATAATATGCCAACGACAGAACAGGAACTTTTACTGTTGCTTGGCGTCGATGAATTATTTACAAAGCGAACTATATGTTTATTGTATTATAATGACTTTAGTTATGACAATAAATTTTGTCCACAGTGTTGTTCAACCGATAGAAGTTCAATTGCTTGCATGTAAGTTTTATTTATATCATATATATTTCTCTTGATGTATACTACTAACTGAAATTTCATTCGCATTGTTTTTAGATATGACAGTAATGTTGAATTAATCATACAAAAAATTATGGCAAGACAATCATCCGATTTTAATGAACATAAAAAAAAATATTTACAATAATACTGATCATGAAAAAACAAAAGATATTCCATTTGGAACTCTTTACCAATATGTTTTGAAGCAAAATGGTTACCAAGATTTAATCAGCTTGTTGTTGCACGTAGACGGTATTGGCATTACAAGTTCAACCAAATTGAAAATGTGGATGTTAAGCGGTTCAGTTGTAGAATTACCAGAAAAACTGCGTTCTCGTCAATGTAATATGGTCATCATATCTATTTGGATAGCATATATCGAACAACCTGCGAAATTATGGCTGAATTACTCTGTAAATAAATTGCAAATAACAAAAGATCAAGGTATGCACATATTTCTGTTGATCACGTTTAGGAAAACGATTTTCATGTTGTTGGATATCAATTTCAGCTTGTTCACAAGTTGGAATTTTCGTAACTTTTGTGAAATAGTCGGTCTCCTTAGAATATAAGTATAACTGATTCTATTAGTAATAGCATACACATTTGATAAAAAAATCAAAATCACTTTGAGTGAATTCATGATTATTCACTATTTCAACAGTGATGGTCAATACTATATACTTTGCGTACATTTCTAGGTATTGATATTTTGAACGTAAATCACAAGCTGATAATATTCGGAATTACAGGTGACTGTCCTGCTTTAAGTTTAATCATAAATTTTATCAACCACAATGGATATTTCAGTTGTTGGCTTTGTTTTATTGAAGGTGAACACATGAATAAAAAACGCCAATATTGTTATGACACAGTACATTTGCGAACAACGGATCAATATTTTAAATTATCAAAGAAAGCTGAACGTACACAATCAAATATACGTGGTCATTTAGGAGAAAGTGTGCTTAATAACATTTTGGATGTTGAGTTTCCTGAAGCAATCGTGTTGGATTGCGTACACGTATCTCTTTTAGGTCATGCTAAATTAATTATTTTATCTGTTTATAAGCAGCTGAAGCCAGCACAACGTAAAGAACTGAATTCTTATTTGCGCAATCAATTCTTTCCTCGTAAGTTAGTTCCACTTGGTCCGATTATACTTGTCTTTCATACTTTTTCGAATACATTTTTTTTCTGGCTTTACATAGACTTCTTCAACAGAAAGTTACGATCAATTGATAATTTTGGTTTGGTGAAAGCCATCGAAGTCCGCAACGCTTTATTTTATGGTTTAGTGCCACATCTAATTTCATTTATGCAAATTGAACAATATTCTCATTTAGCATTGTATGTGTGTGCTATGCGTTTACTACACAGTGGTGATATTTTTGATGATAAAACAAGTGAAGTTGCTGATCAATTATTTACCGAATTTTACAAAGACCACGACTTGTTCTACAAGACCTCACAAAGTTTAAAATTGCATTTACATGCTCATTTTGCATCTTTATATGAAACACATGGATCGTTATGCAACCTTGGATGTTTCGGTCAAGAATCTTTTATTGGCTCTGTTAGCAGCAATCACCACGGAACACAGTTTTATGATGATTCTATTACCCACTTTTACAACATTGATTTCGCAATTCAAGATAAAAAAAAAGGAAAGATAAAACTTAATGGACCTTATGATCAAGCGTCCACATCGGCAAGTGATTATGACTATTTATTGAATTTTCATTCTTTCATTTGTACTTGTAATGACGTAAACTCATGCATTAAAATTTTTCGTCGATTTATAAATTATGATAAAATGTTTCATTCGTTACTGTACAAGAAGCGACATAATTCTGTTAGTTATTTTGTTCGATATTCATTTAGTGATAATGTTCAAGAACAGCGTTTTGGTGCTATTGATTTATTTTTTATGTTTAATGGTTTTGGCTATACACTTATTAAATACTATCCTGTTAAGGAATTTTTCAGTGATGCTTTTAAAAAGTTGTTACATAGTAACGACTGTAGTCGTTCTCGTTATACAGTTAGTTGCATAACTATGTAGTGATTCCTTTTCATTCCTTTATATATTTTCTCATTCTTGCTTATTCAATAAGTTGAATCGTCTTCTTTTCTCGTCTCGCTAAGTTAAGGACATTCGTGAGGTCATTCTGTCTTTTTTTCTGTTCTCTTTCTCTTTCTCTCTTTGCTTGGACAGACGTTCCTCTGTCTAAAAAAAANTCAATATCACAACAAGTGATACCGGATACAAATTATTATCATATGGTTATTGTTTTTTGAACGAATGCCATCAACTCGAACAAATTTAAACTTAACAAAAACATCGATTCATGATCATTTATTAACTCGAAACAACGAACCAGATTTGAAGATGAATCAATATCACGAACAAAATATATCTGAAGTTACACATTCACCATTGACATCAACTAATACATCATCTCAAGTTAATAACACCTCAATGAATAATGATGATGGTCAATTGCTATTGAAATCATCAATCGATTGTCAACATTCAATGGTACACGAGAATAATAATAATGATCAAAAATTAACACCAACAATCGTGAACAATTATCAATGGAACCAAGTACTTGATATTCCACCATTTTCAGGTGAAATTACTGATGATGCAGGAAAATGGCTTGATCAAGTATTAGCATATATTGAACAAAAACGTTTAAGTCCAAGTGAACAACGTGATTTAGCAGCATCAAAATTAGGTGGTGCAGCATTGTTATGGTATCGTATAAATCGTTTACAAATACCTGATATGCAAATATTTATTCATCAATTCCTGATGAAGTATAATTCATCACAAACTTCTATGTCCAATATTAATTCAACAGCTAAAGTTATTCCAGATATTGATGAATCACATGAAACAACACCAGTAGTTACACAAACGATACAACAACATGATAATGGATTTAAATTAGGAACGGAAATAAATGGTAATACAGAAATGTTATTTAAATCTGAATCACCATTACAAGTATTACAATCAGCTAAAAATGAAAAAGTTAAACTTTTACCGAATTTTTCTGGTTCGGAAAATTCAGCACATTGGATAAAACATTTGGAACAAACGGCAAAAGCACTTAGATTAAATGAAAAACAAATTTATGAATTAGCAATTATTAAATTAACTGGTCCAGCTCAAGAATGGTTTTATCATCAAGATGATGATATTTTTAGTTGGACATTTTTTAAAGAAATTTTTTTACATGCATTTCCACCTCCGATCCAACCAACTAATATCGATTATTTAGCACAATTATTATCACGTAAACAAGGTGATAATGAACCAGTTGGTAAATTTGTACAAGATATTAATCGTCTATGTCTTAAATTAGATCACAAAATCAGTGAACAAGACAAGCTTCAATTTCTTCGACGAGGTCTTCGTCCACAATTACAACATCATGCATTATCAATATCATCAGTACAAGAATTTCTTACGATGATGCAACAACATGAACAAATAGAAAAAGAAAAATTAACAAAATATCAATCAGGTTTTTCATTTAGGTCGTCACCATATTTATCGAGTCGTCCACATCAAACTCATTTTAATTATCAACAAGAAAATCATTCAACACATGATATATCATCTGATCGTCGAAATCCTTATATTGGACCAAATATACAACAACAACAACAAGACAACAATTATCGTTTATGTTATCAATGTAACAAACCCGGTCATTTTCAAAGAGATTGTCCGGATATTAATCCTACGCAAGAACATCAACAACATTTTCAGCAACGGGGCCACTAGATGGTGGTGTCTCCGTCAATCTCATTCAATATCCATCACCTTTACATTTTATTCATGTACCTGTTAATAATCGTTTAATGGAAATACTTGTAGACACGGGAGCAACCAATAGCATTATTCATCAATCAGCTTTATTAAAGATTCAACATCAGCCATATTATCCGGTCCAACAACAGTTTTTTTTAGCAAATCAAACATCGATTATGATAAAGGGTTATGTTAATTTGGAAATAAAAATTCAACATATTAAAACATTTGTAACTGCAGCAGTTACAACAACATTATGTTGTGATGTTATATTAGGAGAGGATTGGATTAATCATTATCGGGTAATAATTGATCGATTTAAAAATAAACTTGAAATTTTAGGAAATAAAGCTTCAGTCCATCTTCGTACATCATCTGACAGTAAATTATTTTCACCATCATCTATTGCATTAAAAACTACAAATGATAGTGTTGTTCATAATTATAAAAATTATAAACCGATGATGAAACATTGTTTATCCAAGAGATCACATTTTATTAATACACTTAAAAATTCATCACCACAAACACCACATGTTATTCAGGATATTGAAAAAACTATTGATGAAATGATACAGCACATTACAGATTTATCACATAAAAATAAAACACGAAATGTTATGTCTCAATATCAAAAGATATTCGATACATCTTCTTCAACAATAGCATTAACATCACTTCAACATCGAATATCAACAGGTGATCATCCACCAATTAATTCAATTCCTTATAAATGTTCATTACAACAACAACAAGCTTTAAAAAATATAATCAATCAAATGGAACGATCAAATTTAATTCGGCCATCATCTTCTCCATGGTCGTTTCCAGTTATATTAATTAAGAAAAAAAGTGGCGATTATAGATTTGTAGTAGACTACAGGAAGCTTAATGCAATCACCACTAAAGATTCGTTTCCAATACCCACAATTGAATCAACACTACAACAACTCGCTGGAAATTCTTATTTTTCTAAATTAGATTTACGTTCGGGATATTTTCAGATCCCCATTAGTGAGAATGATAAACCCAAAACAGCATTTATAACAACATTTGGTCTGTGGGAATTCAACGTATTGCCAATGGGTTTAACAAATGCCCCACCCAGCTTCCAAAGAATTATGTATAATTTAATTGTTAATGGTCGTGAACAATATTGTTTATGTTATCTTGATGATATCATTATCTTTAGTAAAACATTTAATGATCATATTAATCATCTTCAAGAAATTCTCCGCGTTCTCGATCAACACCGATTTCAATTAAATCCAAGTAAATGTTCACTCATGAACGAAAAAATTGATTATTTAGGACACTCAATCGATCAACATGGTATTACTCCGCTGCACAATAACATAAAAGCAATTCGCGAATTACCATTACCGAATTGTCCAACATTAAAACAAGCTAATCAATTTATAGGTGGTATTGGTTTTTATAGAAAATTTATAAAAAATTTTTCAAAAATAGCTGCCCCATTACATCGTGTTACTAATTTAACCAAGGATAATAAACACAACTTTAAATGGGGTGATGAACAACGACAAGCTGTTCAACAATTGACGCAAATCATTACTGGTCCAGAATTAGTATTAGATTTTCCAGATCCAGCATTACCATTTACATTATCAACTGATGCTTCAACTGTTGGGCTGGGAGCAGTACTTAAACAAACAACTGAAGATAACAAAATTAAAATTATTTATTATTTATCACGTACATTAACAAAAAGTGAATCTCGATATTCTACCACCGAATTAGAAGCATTAGCAATGGTATGGTCTATTATGAAATTACGTACATATCTACTTGGTAAAGATTTTAAGGTCGAAACTGATCATTGTCCGTTGTGTCAATTTCATAAAAAGAAGTCCCGTAATGGACGTCTTGATAGATGGTCAATTGAAATATTATCTGAATATAATATTACTGAAATTAATTATAAAAAAGGTAAATGCCATTGTGATGCTGATTTATTATCTCGTTATCCATTATATGATAATGAAAATGAAAATAGTTTAAATAATATTCACATTAGAAAACAAGAACAAGGTTATTTATTTTCTTATGGATCTGAATTAGATGATGAAGAACCTGATCTTCAACCAATAGCAACTATTAATGTTGTTACTCGTGCTCGAAATTATGATTCAACAAAACAATTCGGTGATCAAGAACAAATCACATCAACTAATGATTCATCAACTTCAAAAGCACCTATCATCTATAATACTCGTTCAAGAACCGATAAATTAAGAAAACCTAATTCATCAACATCATCAAATACAACTAAACATTTTATTCCATCTTCATCATCAATTAATAATAAAATTATACCAACATCGTCATCATTACCATCGAATAATATAAATAAAGCTCATGCAATGAATATGGGTTTTAGCATGAAGAAATTAAAGGAAGAACAAATAAAAGACAAAGAAATTCAAGGAAAAATCCAACATTTAGTTAATAATGATGATTATACGATTATGGATGGGATAATATATAAATTGGTTTTACGTGGTAAAACAAAATTTAAATTGCCGTGGATCCCGAAATCTATGATAGATCAAGTGCTTTTTCTTTATCATGATCATCATACGGCAGCACATCTTGGAAATAATAAAACATCATATAAATTAATGAACAAGTATTATTGGCCTAATATGCATTGTACAATAACAAATTATATAAAATCTTGTATGAAATGCTCAAAACACAATTATATAAGAACAAAACGACCTGGTAAAATGAATCTTATGCCTATGCCAAATGAAGTAATGGGTTTAGTAGGTATGGATTACTGGGGCCCGACAAATTCTCCAACAGCCAAAGGTAATCGATATGTAATTACAATGACTGATTATTTGTCTAAATTTGTGTTTGCAAAAGCTGTACACACTAATTCAGCTCAAGAAGCAGCTGAATTTTTTCTCGATGTATGTTATCATTTTGGTGCTCCAACTAAATTAATAACAGATCAAGGATCACATTTTGTAGCTGAATTAACACGAACCGTAATTGAATCGTGTAATACTACCCACATCCTCGCTACTCCATATCACCCAACATCAAATGCTCAAACAGAAAGATTTAATGCCACATTTGCCCCTGCATTATCAAAATTAATCTCGAATCAAAGACAAGATTGGGATGATTATTTACAGGCGGTAATATATGCATACAACACTAGTATACATACCACAACAACTTTAACACCATTTCATCTGATGTTTACCAGAGAAAGTCAACTGCTTATGGATCCCAAGCAGCTAAAAGTATCGCTTATGAAACCAAATGAATATTATGATAAAGTTAAAAAATCCAGAAAATTAATTATTGATTATGCTCAATCAACAATTCAACATCAACGTATATTAGCAAAGAAACGATTTGATACAAATCGACCTGATCCACAATACCGTACAAACGATTTGATTTTAATTCGAGTTATTAATAGAACATCCAAGTTCCAAGAAAAATATGAAGGTCCTTATCGAATTCTTGATCAAAAAGGCCCCTCGACTTTTATAGTTAAACTCGAAGATCCAGATAGTGAAGATAATCCAAGTTATACAAAACAA
The DNA here is from genome assembly GCA_900239745.1 of Rotaria magnacalcarata. NCBI lineage: Eukaryota > Metazoa > Rotifera > Eurotatoria > Philodinida > Philodinidae > Rotaria > Rotaria magnacalcarata. The sequence continues at coordinate 15,457 of OENM01002275.1, forward strand.
GTAACAACAGCAGATATGAAACATATTTTAGTTCAAGAAACCATTTAACTATGTGATTATATTACTGATGGTGTTATTATTGTTAATGTATTTCAAGTTAATGATTTACATAATTTTGTCATGATGCCAGTTATTTTATGTTAGATTATTATTATGACTATGTTATCCAAGTTATGTTATGATAATTATGTTACCGATGATTTTCATCGAATATGATTTATTTCACGTTCATTACGTTTATGTTCATTCGAAAAAATTAAAAAAA
>OENM01002276.1:0-14846 GCA_900239745.1 Rotaria magnacalcarata
AGGAAACATACTCAAATTTGACTTTAAATAGTAGCAATCAAGTCAAAAACTATGTTTATCTACTAGTTTTCAAAATTTAACTAATTTGAATTTCAAACAATTTAATTTGAATTTAGTTAAATTTAAATGATACAAAATTTAAAATTTAATTAAATTTAAATTTCTTGAATTTAAATTTATTTTAAATTTAACTTTTCATGCGAAAAAAATTTAATTTATTTTAGATTTAAATTTTTGAAAATTTATCTCTCGATTTAATAAATTTTTTGAAATTTAAATGTGACACCCCTAGTATTCACCATTGACGGTTTGAAAAAACTATAGCTTTCGACGTCTGAATCTAAGAAAAAGATAAATGGTTAAAATACATATAGAAAGACGAAAATAAAAGAAATATAAATGATGAATTAGTAAATTACCATTCTGGTCAAAATCGAATTCATTATCTGTTTCCAATCTTTGTTGGTGGAACTGAGATGACATTCTTGATGAAAATTCTTTGTCAAAATTCTCTTTAGATGTTATAATTTGTGAACGTGAATTGAATGGTTTATCTTGACCTAGAACATTAAAGAACACAGTATATTGATAAAAACAATGAAACAAATTTATTAGTTGATAATAATTTTTCTTTGAATTACCTTCTTTTGTATTTGATGTAGTTGACTGTGCAGCAATATCAGTTGTAGTTATTATACTATACAAATGTTCAAAAGCAATTGATTGGTCTGGAGAAAGAAGACGATAAAAAATAAGAATAGAAAAGGTAGGACATATATAGATAATATTCACTTTCAACAGATACATTAATCTGTTGTTGATGATTGGACGAAGCTTTGCTATAGTCGATTGGCATATAGTCTTCATTATCAGTAATTGTAGAATCATCTTAATAGATATAACAAAAGAAGTACATGCGTGCATTGCATGCATAGAGAAAAGGAGAAAGAATTCTGACCAACATAAAGTATAATATAAATTTCTTTGAATAATTTGACCTGAGTAGCATGTCAACTCGCTGACATGCTTTAAAGACTAACACTGATATGAGAAGATGAGCGAAATGAAATCATTAGAAATTAACTAAAACGAATGGCTGACGATAATAATAAATACCTACCATGAGATGAAACGTTTTCGTGATGTTGCTCTGTTTGACCATCGACTGATTGCCTCATATTGTTTGGTAGAGTTGTTGAGCTATTCACTTGATTTCCTAAAAGCAATGATTTATATTTCATCAATTTATCTCACAGAATAAAAGTTAATAAATATTACTCATATTGGACATAGCATTTGTCGATGAAGATGCATTATGTTGCAATACTGGACTATTGTTCGAAAGAAGATTATCTAGAAAACTCAAGGTCAGTATTAGAAAATAACCGGTAGAAGTAATTATTATAAGCACTTGAGTTCATTGAAATGTTATGTAGTGGTAGCATATTGTTTGTTTGACGTTTATTGACAGAATCGACTGATGACAAATCAAGTCCATTGTTCGACAATGAATCGAATGCATTAATCGATGATAAATCGAGTGCATTGATGATGTGTGAAACTGAAATCATATATCATACGAAAAGCTCAAAGTAGAGACTTCAAATTATTTTATAACATGAGTTCTTTCTTTTATTCAATACTACTAATATGGAGTCGAAAATATAGTAAAAAACATTTTACCGTGAAAAGACTTACTGCTAGTATTTTGATTGCGTCCATTTTGTGTTCCACTATCTTGTGGTGCAGAAGATTGTTGCCGTTGGACGTCATGAGTATCGCCAAAACCCATATTTTGTTTTTCTAATTCGAGTTTACCATACGGAGTTACTCGAGTTGATGGAGGTGAAATTTCGCTTTCTCGATATAATTGTTGATATTCTTCGAAAGAGATATCATGCTTTTTCAATTGGACTGATAACTGTTGCTGTTCAGTTAAAGCACATGGTAAATATTTTATGTACGATTCGTATTTAATCGATCTTTCCGATTGCAAATAATTTCCTTTTTTCAAAATACCTCGTTGAACGAGTCGATCCAGTAAATGGTTGAGTAAATCCTTGTCAATATTTTTTAACATACCATTATTTCCAGATAATGCTGTTTTATGAAAAATCCGATATTTCACTTTTAAGATTCGAGTTTGTAAACCAAGTTCAGATGATGTTTCGATCGTATCATTATGATAACGGTAATTCATAATTGTGAAATGTTGAGGAATGAAAATTTTGAAGAAAATTTTCACGGCCTCTTCACACGTTTCTTTGGTTATCATCAGTTTTGGCTGTAAATTTGTTGGTAAAGCGTTATGTCCCATTGAAAAAGGTTTTGATGGTCCTAAATTGCTAGTTATAATAGCACTGGCTTGATTAACAAAGCTTTCATCAATTGTATAGAAATCAACTTGATCAATAAGACGAATAATTTTCAAACAAATCTTCATATATTGAATATTCGATGCAATTCGAACGATCAGTTCAGCTCCACGACGTACAACAACTTCTTCATAGGATGTTGTAGAACGTGGAGATTCATCAGCACATGATTCATTTGAATTCAAACAGTTGAGATATGGTTGAATAAATTCGGCAGCATCAGTTGTAAATGTTTGAAGGCGATCACCAATTAGTCCTCGAATAACATAAATATGAGCCAATGATGCATGTGAACGATTCAGATCCTTTTCTTCACCTAGAAAAAATTCAATAGTTAAATGTATCAGCACTATTTGCAAATATTAAATGCTAGCAATGTGTGTTTGTTGTGAATATCAACATTTTTTTGTTCATAGATGGCATTGTAGAAATATCGATATATTTTTACAACCGTGAATATTAAAACGGTTTATCCATGAAAACCTTCTTCTTCATCAGTTTTATACTATTCGAGAAGAAAATAAACTTAACATATAATTCAATGATCATAAAAATTGAAATTTCAACTGTAGAATACTTTATTAGCCATTTTTAAGTTTCACAATGTTCAAATATTAGATTTTAATTGAAAAAAAGATATTTTCACTAACCATCAATTGTAGCAGCTGGCTCCAAAGCATAAAATAAAAATCGTGGATGAAAACCATCCGACGTTAAATTTTCATGTAAATGTAATAATATACTGGACCATTTTGAACCAGTTGAACCAACACATATTGATAATGTTTTACCTTCAATAAAAGTTTTTCCTTGACGAGTTGAACGAGTAATAGTTTGGCCATCAAATAAAGCTGATGCGCACCCACGCATTTCCGTATTGTCTTTATTAGCTTGATTAAAAAAATTTAATTGGTCCAATATGAAATCGCCTTCAGGCGCACAAAGAAACAAGTTTGAGAATGTTAAGGATTGCATTGCTTCAGCATATGTTAATGATTGTTCAATAAATGTGATTTTACGAAGATCTTCTTTTGTTAAAGGCATTGTGATTGTTTTATCATTTTCAATTCGCAATGAAAAATTTTGTAATGCCATCTTTTCTTCTAAATTTGTCATTTGAATTAACAAAATTTCTGCCACAGTTGCAGAGTCATAAATTTTGTGGACATATTTCGATTTTTTCGATGCTAAATTATAGTAAAACAATTAGAAATCCTTCCCATGATTAAAAGCTATATAAATCAATGAGGTTTTCAATACGCATACGACGTACACATAACTGAAATATTGATCTACATAGATTTATGCATAAACTCTAAACATTTCTATGCAATAGCATTAGTTCAAGTACCACGTAAACACTTCTCTATTACAGTTTAGCATATACGGGAACATGTTGAAGAACAAAAAAAAACAATACTATACGCAGACGTACCACTTGGACCAACCATAACAAGAAATAAACTTGATTTCGTACATATATTAGAAGTTTGACAATAAGTCGCCGAATTATTTCCAAAATGGCCGATGGCTGTGAATGATGTAAGAAAAAACGCCTTTTCATTCAAGCCGTAGGCTTGTCGGTAATTTTGAAAAACATCTAAAATCGACCTTGATTGAGGAAGAAAATCGGATAATTGCATTGTTCGAACGAGTTGGCAAAAATCATTGAGATTTCGTTCAAAAAATTCGGCAGCTGTTTTCTTTTTCAGCATGTTTCTACAAAATAAGAACATCAATTCGAAAAGGCAAATAGATCAAAAATGATCCTACGCCAATTAATAAACTTGAACGAAGAATATTTTCAGACAACAGAGTACTTTTTGTTAGAAATAAAACAAAATTATCTTTGATGTGATCAGCAGTAAACTGTTCCTTTAGAAGACAAAATACTGTGAACTACGTGATACGATGACCAGAGAATGGGAAATTTCACGTTCGAACTTTTGTTTTCGTCTATAATAAATCGTCAGCTTAGAATCTGACTAAAAAAGTTTCTTATTTTAACATATAAAAACGAGCAAAAATAATTGTTGATTTTTTTATTATTAAAAATTATTACTATTTTCATATCATTATTCGCTCGATAGATGGTGCCACGTTGAACGCAACTGTTATACATAGTTTTATTATTGAGAAAAAGAAGATATTCTCTTTAATCGATCTATGATACAATGCATATAAAAATCCTATCAAACTGCATTAAAATGCATTAAAATGCGTTAAAATGCATTAAGATGCATTAAACTGCAGTCAAATGTATTCAAATGTATAAAATAAAAGTTTTATCCATGTTGTAGCACTTAAAAAAAACGATCAAATATCTGCACAAGAAAACCTTATAAGTAAGGAAACAGAATTATAGCTTGGTTGAATTGAACGCAATTGTGGAAGAAAAAGCAATTTTTAATCATTGAACTGCTCGGAAAAGATGGCAACCTCATTCTCGTAGAATATCTCGCTTCGAAAATATATTTAGACTAATTCGATGCTTCCGGTTCCGATTTAAATTAAAAAAGTTCTTCTTCGTAGATTCTTATATGGAAAATGAAAATTTTCTTGAGTGAATACGTCAAAAGCATAATCGAGGATAAGGGCAACACCATATAGTATCTTCATGATCATTAATTCGTGCCAATGGATATACAGTTTGAACTTGAATATGAATCTCAATAATCGTATCGTTTGTAATTGAATAATCAATTTTTGCAAATAAAAATGTTTCAACAACAATTAAACTCCCAATGGAAAGTTTTGATATTTGTTTGAAATTTATGTTTTGTTTCGATAAATAATCAAATAATGCTTCAATTGAAATTCATTCATTCGAAAGATATATCTTTTAAATAAAATCGATAATTAAGGAGAAATTTATAAGCTTTTATTCGAAATGCTTTATTCAAAGTATTAGTTGAACGTTTTTGTTGTCGAGTTAACCACCATGAAGCTTAGTTTGATTGATAATTTCTTTCAATCGGTTTGATGAAAATCTTTTTAATTGATTAAAAAACAGTTTTTTTGTGAATTTCTTGGAAACTCAATTTGCAACATTAATTGAAGAAATAAATAAAACCAAAAAAAATCTTTATCTTTATCTTTATTATTTGGTCTAATTTGAATTAATACATTTTTCGATAGTTTTAAATCATTTTGAAATAAATAATTAATGATGAAAAATTTCCAAATAATTTGAAAACTTTCCATAATTCTTTGGTTTCGGATTGACGTAAACAAAGAAAATAAATCGATTCAATTTGTTTATATTGACGTTTCAAATCGAGAAGTAGCTTTGCTAAAAAAAACTTGACCAATAATTAGAAATATCAATTCGTTTTTCCATTCATCTTATATATTGAATACATTTTTTTGCATCTGTAAATGATCGAATTAGGGTATTTAATGCTTGTAAGCTGGGATCACTGAGATTTTGATCATAGTAAATGATAATAAAATCTCTGAAATGAATTTCATCAATATCATCATTTCCTTCTTTTTCTTTTGATCTTAATTCAATTGATATGATGTTTCTATTTACTTTTGTTGGTTGACTACCAGTGTCTTTCTTTTTCTTCCGATTGATATCGTTCACTAAATAAAAATTCTGATTTTTTTTCTTTTTCGTTGTCAAACAAACTTTATTTAGAAACAAAAAACTTTTCACAGAGATGAATCAAGTTTAAATGAATAGAAAATATTTACCGTTATAGTGAGAAGCTTTTTCTCTTTATTAATCAAATAGAAAATTTATCCGATTTGAAATCTTTGATGAAATAGACAATTACCATCTACTATACTATAAGCCTCATCTAAATATCGTTTCTAGCATTGTAGTCGTAGAAATTTTATTGGTATAAATGAGCGGTGAACTGCTAAACTAGAATCTAAAAGATGAAGAAGTATATGAGCTCTAAATCTGAAACTGATACACTTTGAATATCACTTCGTCGCCACATAGACTGGGCCCGTAATAGACTATATTCTATTGTAATTTCGAGTGATATATCGACGTAATTTGAATCGTTCATTGCTTATATTAGCGACCTACTTACTAATTAATTTGAGCTCAACTGTTATTGGCTAAGTCTTCTAAATTTTGATAATACAATACTTGAATAGAGTCATTCAAATAAAAATTTCCCAGATTTATTTTACCACATATTTTAGTTGAGATTGTCTAAAGAATAAAATTTAAAATGTCATCGGAACAACGAAAAACGTCGAAAAAACACTCAATAATCGACAACGATAATATTAAGGGGTTTTTTGAAGTTTATTTGGACCAGGAGCTTAAGGGTCTAGCAATCGACTATGGAAAAGTGCCAGCATTATATTTAACATCAGTATCAACTCAAACAATAAATCAGGACGAAACACCAAATGAATCGTTTGAAATAAAATATCGAAAACTTTTAGAACAATATGAAAAATTAGAAAAAGAAAATCAAGATTTAACAACTGAAATCAAATGTTTAAAAGCAAAAAATAAAAAAAGATAATTAAATGCAAAAAAATAAAAGAATGTGCAAAAGTGTTAGGTTTAGATATCGATCTTTTAAAGCAATGCAAAGGTGACAGTTCTACAATAACTTGTCGTAATGTTACTCGAGAATTATTCCCTGATGCTGCTGAACGAGCTTCAAAAACAATATCAACAATAGAAAAAAATAAGGTTACAGCAATTGTAGGTATGTATAAAATATAATATTTAATATCTTGACGCAATTCAAATGATTGCCTACATTCGGAACATTTCTCACTCAATATTCATCTGTTAAATATCAATACGATTATTTTAGAATTTGCAAGAATCGTTCATCCTGGCGAATCCAAGTCCAAACGTGATTTAACTAATGCAATTGGGAACGTTTTCGCTAGTGAAAAATTACAAGAACAAAAGAAAAACAATTATTGATTTTTTTTGAACAAGAAGAATAATAAAGTTTTTTCCAATTAGGAAAAATGTTTTTCGCTTCAATTGATATCACTTCAGATAAAAAGTCATCTCTCATAAAATATGAAGAATAGATTGCATTCGTTCAGATATACATCGAGGAAAGAAAATCGTTTAAAAGAAAAGATCCATTGGCATGAATGCCAAACAGTTCTCAGCACCAATGCATTAGATTGTATCAGCATGAAAAACAATCGAAGGTATTTTTCTAAATTTTGAGTATATTCAAGATGTTCACAAGTTAATTGCTGAGAATGATTTAATTTATCGAAGCGATGAATTTATTTTGCCCAAATCAAGAAAAATAGAAAGATAGATACGAAAACTCGATTCATCAATTTATAGAATTGATCAAACAATATCAATATTTTCTTACTTTTCTTTGCTAATTCCTCCTTTGGTATTTCGATTTAACCTTCCATGACGAAACTGCATCTTTACTTCAGTAGACGTGCGCATGTTCATATAAATGAAGAAAAACAATAAAATAATTGAAATTCATTGTTTGTGCCTGAATGACATCTGACCGTATTTGCGTCAATTGGAGATGCGTTTGAGACTGATTGATAGATAGATATTCAAATTATTTTGACGAAGTAATAGTACCAATCGTTCACTTCATATTGGTGGACGTCTGATAAATATACAAATTAAATGTCCTCATACACTATTGTAGAAACTCATTCCAATAACCCATAAAACAAGATCAACGATTTGATATGGATAAAAAACTCATATGTTAAAGTCAATGAAGCGTTCCAGATGGTTAATATTCGACCACCAATAAGAATCGTAGGTGGTGTTGAACATAACGGTAAAAACAAATTCGTAGAATAATATACTCAAAAAGCGTTGATGAAATTGCAACCTATAATAAACCTTTCATCTACTCTTTCGAACGTTTTAAATTCAAACATACATTCTTGGATCACTTGTTCCACCAACCCAGACTAAAAGAAAGCAAACTTCATTGTTGGTTCACTGTAAAAAAAAGAATTTTACTGAACCCTTCAAAAAGGTTCGGTAGATGACAAAAAGCTTGCAAATGTGTTGAAAGTTCCAAAAAAAGAATAAAAAAATCCACGGAACCTTTAAAGGATCTGACCGTGTGCCCGCAATCAGATCCTTTTTTCTTCGGAACCTTTTTAAGGTCGGTAGAGCAAGAAAAGGTTTTGTAGGCGGATACGAAACTTAAAAAGTTTCTTATTAAATTTAATGGTTTCGTACTGGGTTTCGTATAAAACCGTTATATTTAATAAGAAACTTTTCAAGTTTCGTATTCGCCTACAAAACCTTTTTTTTGCTCTACCGACCTTAAAAAGGTTCCGAAGAAAAAAGGATCTGATTGCGGGCACACGGTCAGATCCTTTAAAGGTCCGTAGATTTTTTATTCTTTTTTTGGAACGTTCAACACATTTGCAAGCTTTTTGTCATTTGCCGAACCTTTTTGAAGGGTTCAGTAAAGTTCTTTTTTTTTACAGTGTTGTTCAGTTTCCATTCCGCCAGCCGTTCGACACATCTGAATAAAATGAAATAAACATTTATTTTCGATTTTCTACTTACCTATTATTCAACAAATTCTTTGACATTTTCTAAATAGACCAAAACAAAATATTCTCATATTTTTTTAATTTTATACTTACAGCTATTGAACGATTTGTTGGATAAAACCCAACCTAGATAAAATAAAATAAATCTGACTAAAATAACATGAAATAAAACGAAATAAAATAAAATTCAATAAATATAAATAAAGTAAAATAAAATATGGTAAAAATTTGATTCAAATTTTACACTCACCGTTGTTGAATCTTTTGCTGAAGAAAATATTAATGAACTAAAACAAAATAAAATGAAACAAAACCAAACGAAATATAATTAAGTAAATTAAAAATTTATTTCAAACTTAATACTTATCTTTGTTGAAACATTTGCTGACTATAAATCCGAATAGATTTTAAAAAAATTAAATTGGAAATTCATTTCAAATTTCATACTTACCGTTTTTAAACCATTTGCTGCAGTCAATCTAAATAAACTAAAATGAGATAGCGCAATAAAAAATTAAAGTAAAAACGAATCTAAAATCGACTTAAAATTTGATGCTTACCCTTTTTGAACCACTTCCTGAAGTCAATCTATAGAAAATAAAGTAAAAGAAAACGAAATAAAGCAAAATAAGTAAAAACGAATATAAATTGATTCAAAATTTGATACTTACCCTTCTCCAACCATTTCCTCAAGCCAATCTATAGAAAATAAGCTAAAAGAAAACGAAATGAAGCAAAATAAGTAAAAACAAATATAAATTGATTCAAAATTTGATATTTACCCTTCTCCAACCATCTCCTCAAGTCAATCTATAGAAAATAAAATAACAGAAAACGAAATAAAGCAAAATAAGTAAAAACGAATATAAATTGATTCAAAATTTGATACTTACCCTTCTCCAACCATTTTCTCAAGTCAATCTATAGAAAATAAAATAACAGACAAACGAAATAAAGCAAAATAAGTAACAACGAATATAAAATTGATTCAAAATTTGATACTTACCCTTTTCCAACCATTTCCTGAAATGAATCTATAGAAAATAAAATGAAAAATTTAATTTGACATTGCACTTACTTACGGTTGGCTAAATGATTGTACGGTTTCTAAATAAAGCAAAAGAAAATATTGATTTAAATGTATATTTACCGTTGTTGATAATTGTTCAGCGGTATTTATATTAAACGAACTAAAATATTGTTTTATTCTTAATTTATCGCTCGTTGTTGAGGAAGTTGTTGGACGACATACGACATCAAAATAAAATAGATTTTTAGTAAAATTTTTACACTCACTTCTTGCTCAACTAGTGGGCTGATAAAATGTGACACATAAATTATAGTTTGATGTTTTATTCATCTGTTGGTAAACGAAACTATAAATTCTTTGCGTGGAAGTGTTAGAGCTGAGCAAGTCTTGTGAAGTCCAGGTGGATTGGACTTGGTCGGAGCTGTTGGAAACAAGTTTTTATTCGGGTTGACTTGAAATTGTGTTTTTGCGACTCAGTAAATATCCTAGTTGACCAATTGTGGCAGGAGTAAAATACTAAACCCTTTTCATGAAAGAGTAGAATAATAAACCCTCAAGCGTAGAGTCCTAAACCCTTTTCATGGAATGGTAGAACAATAAACCCTTTCATGAAAGGGTTTATACTAAACTTGCCTTCCGCTACTCATAAACCATTTTTTACTCTGAAATACTCTTTTTTTAGGATATATTAGAATAGTACATAATATTACATAATATTACATACCCATCTATTCTATCTTTTTAGGATATATTAGAATAGTACATAATATTACATGATATTACATACCCACCCATTCTGAGGTTTGAAGGTGCTCAGTTTTTAATAATACAAAATGTATTTGTATTTGCGCAGCCCTCTCGTCCACCCTGTATTAAAATATCTTTACCGGGTGTGAGATTTATAACTGATCAAGAATTAAAATTTGTCAACGAGCAAAGATTACTACTAAATGATAACACTCGGTTCCTTAATGATGTGGTTGGTAAATCAAAGACAAGTCGGTCATGGTTTACAGAAGCAAGGTCAATTTGGCTTCGTGCTGTTTTCTCAGAAAAAAAATATGGCCTTTTGTGCAATGTTTGTGCACAAGAAGCAAAGTGTCAAATAAGACTAACAAGAAACAAAGGAAGTTTTATTTCTCGTCCGTACTGGAAACTTGAACATAAAGGTCTCAGTGTTATGATCAATTATAGTATTTTTTACCCCATCAAGTGATCGAATGTGAATAGCTCGTATAGCTGAGTATACTTTAATCAACAAGTCGAGTTAGATGAAGCTTTTAATAACATAAAGGATTCAAATTCAATCTTTATTGTTGATATATGTGATTGTTATCTGAATATAAATTAATAACATTGAGAAAGGGCAAAACATTTAGGGTTCCTTTCCCTGTACAAAAACAAAATCATACCTCATCACAAATGCTTTTCAGGCATAAGGCAGCATGAAGAATCTGAACTTTATAAGCAATGCTTAATGAAATACGAATCGAAGTTGCATTCAGTAACTTATGGTACAATCATAGAACAATTGAATTCAACAAAATTTAATACACGAGAAGCAAGTTTAGATTGTCTACGTTCTGTCGCACGTTCATGTATATTTTTATTACAACAAGAGTTCGCATTTATGAACTTAAAAGATTTAATCAAACTACAGCAACTAAATCTTTCTGAACCAATAGTTCGGTGGCTTTCTGTAGCTAACAAGAAAGAAAGTTATTGGAGTGGAGAAAGTCGAGCAGATTGGTTAATCAGTGTGCAAAAATGGCTATGGAAAAAGCAATTGCAAGAATTGCAAGACGTTACTTATATTACAATCATAGCCGATGAAACATGTGATGTCATGGTAGTGGAGCAGCTATGTATTTGCTTGAGATATTTTAATCCTAGTAACGGCGAGTTAGTTGAAAGAATAATACAATTATGCGAAATTCACTCTCAAACATGAGAAGTACTCACGGCTGTTTTTATATCTTAAATGTTTTAAAGGTTTTATAGGCCATATATAATGTGATAAATGAATTTTTATTCGAATTGGAAAAGCAATTGGGAAAGAAATTGATATTGATAGGACAATGCTTCGATGGCGCGTCAGCACTAAGATGCCAAGCTCAAGGACATGTTAGGTCGAGAATTAGTACATTTGCACTCTGCATTCATTGTCGAAGTCACCTAATCAATCTTTGCGTAAAAGACACATTAACAAGGGAATTTTTTAAATCGCATGATCTAATTCACAAAACATTGGTATTTTTCAATGATTCTTCGCAGCGATTGAATATTTTAAAACAATCACAAGTTACTCATGGAACTAGCAAAGAAGGCAAAGAATTATTCTTGAATATCTGAGGAAGCTAAAATAAAAAAAGAAACGGATTATAGTATATACATGTTCTTTCGAAAGAATTCATATTTTTTTATTTTTGAAGGTGCCAGAGTTTCACGCGCAAGTGAAACCCACTGGGTGTACCATTGTCAGATAGCTAATTTTGCCTGGACACATCTAGTTGCCATTGTGTCGGCATTAATTCAAATAGGAGAAAGTAATACAGATGGTTCGGATACAGCAAATGGATATGCAATTCGTTTTGTTAATGAAATATTTATGTATGAAGTTGGAATCATGAAAATTATATTGGAACACGCAAAAACTTTTCTTAAGCAAACAGAAAATCAAACAACGACATTTGATAAATTTTCTAGATGTTTAGATTCAACTGTTGTTCGTATTAAAAATGCCTTAGGTGAATTCGATTATGATACTTATAATCAAAAAATAAAAGTTTGTCGTGATGTTTTACCAGTTACACAATGAGCACCATACTCAACAAGAAGTTACAGAGCCACCAACAACAATCTTAATCAGGGTAATACTAATGCAGATATGCAAACTGATTTAAATAGTTCCGCCACAAAATTTATTAATTATACGCTTCAATCTATTGATGAACGTTTTGGAGAAGATTCGCGCATTATGATGGATAATATTTCGATGTTTACAAAATTGAATGAATACAATAATGACGAAGTGCTAAAAAATCCATTAATAAATTTGTATTGTAGTCCAATGCATTATAATCATAAAGGAACGGATCATAAAGTATACGAACGGACAGATGACCATTGTTGTGTTTTCGAAATTTAGAAAAAGAATTACCGCAACTACGTGTCCTGTTAAAAACTTCGAAGAATGAGATTCAAGAGAAAAAAGAAAATAATGGGATGGATGATGAAGTGTACTCATTAGATGCTGTCAAATTTTTATCAGTTAATGGGCAATATTTGGTGCCAGAATGGTTTTAATTATATCAGATATTAACAACATTGCCAATTGGATCGAATGAGTGTGAAAGAAGTTTTAGTACACTCCAAAGAATTAGAACTAAACGACGAAATAAACTCTCATTCACAGCATTAGAAACTGCTGTCAAATTTAGCATTCTGAAACCACATGTTACTGAAGCTGATTTAGATGATATTGTTCAAAACTTTGTCATGCAGCCAGGAAGAGCAAAAGCTCGTAGTATCTATATATACATTCAAAAAAATTATGATGATAGCGAGGATGAGTGATAGGCAAACCATGAAATAACCTCCAAGAACATTAACTTTGAAATTAGAAGCTATGAATGTAAAAAGTTACGCTTGGAAAAACAAATATTTTCTTAATTGAATAAGAAAGCCTTACAAATTCTAGAGAATAATATCTTTTTTCCTGAAAAAAATAATGAAAACTGTTTCTCTCTAGCTTTGGGAGACTTTCTCTTTCAAATCTTCCCCCCGCTATCCAAAAACAAACGAAAGCTATGACTCGAAGTAGCGATGTCTGAAAGCATCAACCTCAAAAGTTAGTCAAAGCTTATTTTGATCACCCGTTCATTTTGTTTGTGAGAAAAAACGACTATAATTCACTCTGAAATTTTTCCTTCTCTGCGTCACCATAGATCATTGAAATTGTTTATGAAATATAACCTTAAGAAGCACGAAAAAACGAAAATTTAAGGAGATCCACCCGAACATACCTACAAACTTTACCAATTTGCGGAAAATACTTTTAATTTCTGACTAATTAATTAGTTTTAAAATTAATTAAATATTTTAGGTTATGCTGCTCTTTTTTAAAGCATTCTAATGTTTCATTTCAATGCTAGGGTTACCTCATTTTGGTGTAATTTAGTAGGCAAGTAGTTTTAGATTCCATTTCTTCCATAAAAAAAGCCAAAGATCATTTTCTTTTGATTCGCTTAATTGGAAATTAGTAATATTTCAGTTCAAAAAGTAAATTTTCTTGATTTCCGGATAAATTAAACGAGTTGCACTATGCACCATTCAATAGAAATTTTCAGAAATTCTTAATTAACGAAAAAGAAATGATATCATGGATAATAGGTCTAAAATTGAACCCGTATTTCTTCCTTTTAGATAGTATATTTCCAGTTAGGCTCAAAACTTAATATAATATTCATAATTAGCATTCCAAGCTGAGTGGGAGAGTAAATTTTTTTTTAAATAAACTCTAACAAAATTAGTTTTGTACCCCCTCTCAGAGTTTCCGACCGCACACAGTTTCGGAAAGAAACATATTTTTCCGACTCGGATTTTGGTGCTGATTATGAATAGTCTTGATGTCCCGATTGATTTTAAATTATATGATCTGACTTCGCTTTCCGCTTCGTAAGTAAACTGGTATAATACCTAATACAATGATGACAACAGCAGTAAATGCTATTGCAGATGATATTATGCAACGATTAGTCATTGTGGTCCTTCAAAGAAACTTTTTTATGTACAGGGTGTCCCAGAGGTCCACCGCCGAAAAGAAACTTGAATAACTCCACTTTTTTTCGATCTAATTGACTGATTATTTTTTTCGGTGATAGAAGTAAACTCAAAGTTTTTTCTTGTGTGGAAGAAAGTTTATGAATACTACTTGAACT
>OENM01002277.1:0-19274 GCA_900239745.1 Rotaria magnacalcarata
TCACAAAAGTTGATGCACAGAAATCTTTATTCTTTATGCTATTAATAATGAAAATTTACCAATAAGAATTTCGATCTTCTACATTCCCCATACAGAAAAATAAGAAATGGAAATGAAAATTTTCTAAATCATTAATATAGAACATTGAAAAACAAAACGTAGAATTTTCGATATTATTACTCTAGGAAAATCGCAATTGAGAATTAAGTTTTTCTATATTGTCACTATAGAAAAAAAAAATGAAACAAGAATTTTCTGTATTATGAATATAGAAAAATAAGAAATGAAAAGTAACACTTGCAATAATATCTATACAGAAAACGAAGAAAACAAAAATATGACTTTTTGTAGAGTTAACATAGAAAACCTGGGTGTTAAAATTAAGACTTTGGATGTTATCAATACAAAAATATAGAAAAAAGGGAATATTCTATATTACGAACTGAGAAGAATACGAAATACAACTTATTGCTTCCTATGCTGTTAATATAGAAGAACAATCAATAAAAATTGGCATTTGCACAATACTAAGACTAAAAAATAAGAAGTAAAAATTGGCACTCTCCTTGTTATCAATGCAGAAAGAAAGCATGAAAATTAAGGTTTTCTACATTATGAATATAGAAAATAAGAAGTGAAAGTTCATTTTTTTGATATCATTTATATAGGAAAGTAAAAATCTAGAAATGGGATTCTCTGTATTTTTAATATAGAAAAGTAATATATAAAACTAATTGTTAGTTATATGGTTTGAATACAGATAAATATGAAATAGAAGTAAAAGTTTTCTATTTTCTCACTGTACAGAAAAAAATTCGAAGTACAAGAAACTCTTTTCTATAGTGCTAGTATAGAAAATTAATACGCAAACAGCTGCATACTGCTTTTTAATTACTATTCTTCTTAATAAAATCAAGCAAATCAATAGTTCTCGAATAAGTAAAAGAAATTGGCAGATCATACACGATTAGATAAGAACAGACAAGCTTTACATTACGTACGTATGTATGTTCCTTTTATCATGAATCTTATATGATCTTTTAAGATCAAGCAAGAATCGTGCAGCCTGTTCATATACGATTCTTAATGTTCAAATATTATAAGATTTTTTGCTAGCATCTTGCAGACAGAATCTGACGAAATCTTAGAAAAAACGAACACGTCAGATATTGTATGATCTTGTATCAAAATCATACGAAAAATTTTATAAGGATAAGATCTTATACGGCCTTACACGATCTGACGTCTGGGTTTTCGACCTGGGTATTTGGTATATTCACGGTCTGACCCTTGTCGGAATCCGATAGGATCCTAGTCTCGGAATGACTCTCCTGGGAAGTAACAAGAGAGAACAATACAGAGGAGAAATAAACATACATGGCATAACAAACATCAAGACAAGATCAGTGACGTTGCTACCGTCACACNCACCCCCCCCCCCCCCCCCCCCCCTTCAGGGATGGCCAGGTCAATAATGACAATTTTTTCGATAACTCAACCATTTCTTGATGGATTGCTTTCATCTTCAAACTCGACTGAGATATTGATGAGATCATTCTGCGTACAAAATTTCATGACAATTGGATGAGGCTTTCAAAAGTTACCGTGTTAACGGACGGTCGGACGGATACACTGACCGAATCTAGAGTGTACTCACGTTTTTTAGTACACACAACACAATTAGCTCTACATTGACGAAATTAAATGACAAAATCAGTGAAATCAGGTTACTATCATGAACTCGACCAACCTGTAATTAGAATTACTTCACAACCTAGAATAAAGAACTAACGAATAGTATAGAGCCTTATTCCAATTTGGTTTCAAGAAACTATAAGCAAAGTAATGCATATGAGACGAGCCAAACGTATAATTGCTTCAGCACTTGAAAAAATAGATAGGCCGTATCTTATTCTAGTTCTAATTATTAATTAATCTATTGATGAATAAATTTTCTAATATCTATTGAATATAAATTTTTCAAAAGCGATTCCTTTTTTCAATTATATCATTTATTTTACCAATTATTTAATTATAGACTTTCTTATCACATCATAGTTCAGAGTTTTATTGAAAAGTAGATCAGTTAAATCTCAATAAATTTGAATAATTAGCATTCCCGTCATTGCTGATTCCAGAGTTTTGTCTCTTGATTGATCAGTCACGATTCTTTTTTAATTTTGTAAGTCAAACATGATTGTTTTCTAAAATTGAATACAGAATGAATAAAATGATTTCAGTGATAAGTTTAATAATCCGTAAAAGGCATGAGGGTACAAAAAATTTCTTACAAATTAAGATGAAGTTTTATTCTAGTAGAAAAGAAACAAGATTCTTCTTTGATCATCAGGGTCCATATCGCGTGATGTCTATTTATGCATGTATAAATATAAACGTTGATACGTAATCTTTTTATTTCTACATGATGGCAATTAATAATCATGCCGTCAAATAAATGAATCAAGCATGTTTTTTTCGTAAAACGCATGAGTTGAGCACCAATATCAAGTAAATTAATATTTAATAAATGGAAAATACTGATTCTGTTCAACTATTAAAAGGAATCGATTTAGCATTGATTTTGCAGTTTCGGACAAAAAAATATTATCAAAATAGCGATCTTCATACTAGATTACGTACATGATTTGAATATTAGTTTTTTTTCTCATGATTCTGCTTGTGTTGTTTTTCTTGATAAATCTATCAGATTTATCAAATAGCTATCAAAGTATTTTTCTCTATCATGACAAGTCTTTTATATTTCGTTTGAAGTGGTATGCAACGATATGTTTGTTTTTTTCTACATTTTATTGTCAGTTCATAGTAAAAAAGCGTATACTACAAAAAGAAAAATGTACTAACATACAACTAAAGTTACGATGAAATCATATGTGAATCAAGTAAGAATATAAGAACCTTATCAGATGAGACGATTTTCTTCTCATCAATTACGGTTTCATCTATAAGGTTGTTTTATGCGGGAATAAATGAAAAAAAAACACTTTTGCAACTCAAGTTCAAGATAAAAAAATCTACAAAAATAATAAAAAATAAGAATATCAATAAGTATACTACATCTTGAAGATTACTCATAAGATGTCGCCATTGCATCTATTTGATTATTCTATTTTGTCGACCGAAAAAATAGATTCTTTTTTAATCATTCACTACAAGAATTGGTGCTGTTACAAGAACGAATTCTATAGAAATCTGTTTGACTGGAATAAAACCTTGCGTATTGAATAGATAATATAATTATGGGAAATATTATTGTTAATCTTCTTTACTTTTTGTATAAAATTCTCTTTTGTTAAATTGTTCCATATAGAATGAGATTAAAATATTTTCTTGTAGATATAATCGACTCACATTTTTTTCTTCATTGGATGAAAAGAACGATCTCAATGAAAAAATTTTCTATGTTGAGATGCCAATGTCCGTAGTTTCTATTCTGCACATTATTTTGCCTTAAGTACTATTATTTGTTGAAATGTTAAATAATTTTTTAACAAATTAGAAAAGATTTGCTTAACATTTTTTTTGTAATAAATCAAAACATATTTTTCTAAAACAGCTAAACTTAATCGATGAAATATAATTGTATCAACTCCAAAAGAAATTATCAAAAACTATTTTAAAGCAATGATTTGATCGGACTCAACTGAGTGATTCTCTTTTTTTTCTACTCAAATTATCTTGAAAGTCAATTGATCGTTTTATTTATTATTAAATATGTAATCGGAAAGTTCAATTCGGCATCGAAGTTTCTGTTTGGTGACGTAATCAAAGGCAAAGAGTTTCTCTCTTGACACGTGTCATAGTCAATAATTATCAATGATCTAGTTAGTCGATTCGTTTGTCGGCAAATTATTGAATAAAAATCACGTTCATGTCAACAAAACAAAAGTAAAAATAAAATAAATCAAAGTTACTTTAGTTTTGTTTGTTTAAAGATAATTGTTCTTCGAATATTGTACAAGTGGATCAATATCACAACTAGACTTATAATCATCCATCAAGGCAGAGAGAGGGGGGAAAGAAAAAAGAGCGAAGAGAAAAAATCTTCCTCTACTTCATCTGTTGAACAGAAGTAAAAGAAAAAGTAAGCAATTACTTGTCGTTCTTTTTCTTAGTGAGTACCAGTCGATCATTTTCTATAGACTAAATACAATCATGACTATCAGAATGATATTATTTTTATCGCTCAGTCGTTTATTATCATCGGATCAAGTTTTAAGAAAAAATATTGGCCAAGATGTTGCATTTTCTTGCTTTTTTGAAAACGAATCACAATTTGACCAAGTGAGTTTTTATTCAAGAAAACGAAAAGATTAATGAATGTAAATCTATTTGTTATGGTTAGTAGAGCATAGTTAATCAATGGTTCTAGTTTATGTTGATTGATATACGTATCTAGATATAGTTTAATAAGAAAAAGGTTATTTGAGGTGAACATAAAATTGTTTTTCCTAAAGAAGCAGAACCAAATCAATATTATTGTTATTTGAAGGACACTCGACAACTATTTTATGGGATGATGCCCTCATAGGAACAATAGAATATGAAAGAGCACGTTCAACATATGTTCACTGATGATGAGGCGAGTGACCACTTAGAAATAAATGGTTACTTTTCTGTCCTCCGGTTCAATACATTCTAGAATCACTTTTCCTCTTCACTCATAACAAGCCAAATGTATCTAAACAATCAAAATCAATTCATTTAAACAAAAAAATCTTTTTTTTCTCATTATTTAAGGTTTCATTTATGCATCAAACAACTGGCGATCTGTTATCATTGGGCTCAGAATTATTTATTGATAAACCTTTGACTAATAATCATATAAAACTAATTCGGTTTTCATCAAATCGTTTGGATTTAAACATCTTTTCAGTTAATCAAAATGACTCCGGTCTTTATACATGTATGCATAACGACGAAAAATTGTCATCATTTTTACTTGAAATATTTGGTAAGTATCTTCAAACTAGAATAAACTAGTTGCCTGTCATACGTGGCATTAGATTGAGAAAAACAAAATAGGGAAAACTACTCTTTTTCTCTCTCTCTCTCTCTGAAGAACACCCCTAAAATAAGAAGATAAGAAATCTTATGTAACTACAGTTAGCATATCATTTCCTAGGAATTTATACTAGAATGAGAAATAAATAATTGAGTATGTCACAAGTAGAGAAGGACGATTTTTTTATCGTTATTTTTGGTCGATCAAGCAGAAGAAATGATAGAACATGTGTGTTAATCTAATCCAGTGATCCAGTATTCATCAATTCTTTTTTTTATGTTTTCGTTTCATAAACAATTAGTTTTATTAGTTTTATTTTTAGTTAAGAATAACAATTGTTCAGTTGATTACTTCATATGTTATTCTTTTTCAATAGAGATTAATAATTAACATGTTATAGATTGGTTTTTTTCATCTCTTCCTTTTCTGATTTTATATAGCCTTGACATTCGTTATAATCTAACTGAGTAGATCTATAGAAATTAAGAGAAAGGATTTGTCAAATCATAGAAATATATCTCCGACATGATAAGAACGGTTGTTAACAAGTGAGTTGAAGAATGAGCATCAAATGTCGTAATGAAATTTATCAGATTAACACCGAAAAAGATTATAAAATAATAGAATTCTTTATTTTTTTGTTCATATCTTTACAAAAAATTGAGATATAATCTACTTAGATTTTGTCGTATTTTATTGTGAAATAAATAAAAGAAAAGAAAAAAGAAGAATTCATTCTATTAATATTAATTTGATCCATATATTTGTTTAGTACCACCTCGATTTATTTCATTTTCTCCCGTGGGAGCCACTGTTTCATATCCCGAAGGTTCATCTATGAATTTATCTTGTCATGCTCATGCTTTTCCTTCAACAAACATAACTTGGATTTATCGAAATAAAAATAAACAGTTCAGAAGTGATTAACTATTTTATTAATAATCATTTAAAGGAATTTTTTTCTCTTTTTCCAGCAATTCATTATGCAGAAGATCTTTATATATCATCACTGGGCTTCACTGATAGTGGCTCATACGAATGTATTGCTTCAAATGGATATCATGAAAAAATTAGTCGTTCATTCTATGTCACTGTTCAATGTAAGTCGTCTGATCCATTTTTTGTCTAGAATTTCATGATAATGTTCCATTGAATAATTTGTCTTTCTATTCATCAATATCTAAATTAAGTTTATGTCTTTGAAGAGAAAAGGCTTTTTCCTTTTCTACATTCACACGTATTTTATCAAAATAATCTGATTAAATTTGATGTTAACACATAGAATAGAATAGAAAATATTATCACACGATATTAATTGTATGGAAGCAAAAAAAGTTTGCTTCTTTATTCAGATCCACCACGTGTGATGATCAAGAAATTCATTAATTTTTTTATAAAACCTGTTCAATTAAATTGTGAAATCTGTTCAATGCCGTTACCTCAAACAGAATGGCTTCGCAATGGGAAAAGTATTTTGAATGAACAACATTTTATTATTAATACAAATCAAATATCAATCGAAAATGAAGAATGTCTGTTGACCGTCCTCACCATCCATGTAAGTTAATGAAAAAACTTGTTTTTCCAAATGAAAATCAACTTACTATTTTCAATATATTCAAAAAGGAATCATTACATGAAAACTACGGCAGATATGAATGTCGAGCTGAAAATTTTCTTGGCCATCATTCTGATCACATTGATTTTAATCAAAAATTCAGTAAGATTATATTATTGCTCGCAAAAAAAACCATGAAGTTATTAAAATTTTTATTAGCTCAACATACGAGATCACAACATGACAATGTCGCTCCTTCAGTAGCGCGAAGCAATACAAAAATATCACCAAGTAAGTATTTATTTCTCAATTAGTATTTTTCTTCTAAAACAAATTCTGTGATTAAAAATAGATTCATCTATATGTTATTCCCAATTAATAAACCGATTTTTGATCTCAATACTACTCATAATAAACCTTCTTCTATAACAAGAAACAATTGAATCTCTATAAAACAACCGATAAGCCGGTGATTAAAATTAAAAAATAGCTCTTTTTTTCTATTTGTAATATAGAATCGCTTTTTTAAATTTGATGTGTCATTTTTTAAATTTTATTTCTCAAATGACAGCAAAAAAACACTTGTCAATCTTCATTTAGAAGAAAAAAGAAGTTTATGTTCAAAATCTTTCTTTTTGTTGATTCACCGGATTACATTAATGACACTAATTCGATTTAAAGAAAATTATACATATTTATATCTAAATTTGTTTGTTATACTGGTCGGGTCCAAAATATTAATAAAGTTAATGAATAATAATTGAACCAAGCTAGTAGATTTACAGAAGAGTTTGAAAATAATTTAGGAGTTTCTATAGTTAATGAAGAATGAAACTTGATAAAATATAGCTAGAATAGAATCTTACGTGTTGATGTTATTGTGAAATTTTTATCGAATTTTTGTTGATTATCAATTAATAAAGCTGTACGTCCATTTCGGTTAACTTCATTCGAATGCATTTCTTGTTGTTTTAATTTTAAATTTCTTGAAGCTTTTATTTAAAATAAAAGAAATGAATCAGATTTTATAATAATCTAATGGATCTATCTTTACTTTGATGAATATCAATATAAGCAGAATTTTGTCCTAAATTATTTTCTGCTCGACATTCATACTGTCCAAATTGATATTCATTTATATCCTATTTTAACAAGAACAGGAAAATTTTGTTTCTATGGAAAAAAATGATAATTTTTAACATACAACAATTTCCATAATTGCTTCTGAACATTGATAAGAATCAATTGTTTGCGTTTTAGTAAGAATATTAACATCCAAAATCATCTGACCATGTTTTAACCAATTTATCTGAATCACTTGTGGGTTTGAGCACACATGACATTTTACTATAACTGTGTCATGAATATCACTTGCCATTTTATCATTTAATATCATAACACGAGGCGAATCTATATAAGAGATTTTACAACTAATTAATAAATCAATGAATTTCGCGATTTTCTTTTTTCATTAGAAGTTAAAATTTATTCAACTATCATATCATGAATGGTGTCTAAAAATATTAGGTAAGAAAAGAATATTCCTTAATGATTAATATCTGTTTTAAATAATGAAATAAATCATATTTTTCAACAAGATTTATTTGCTGTACAAAATTTAAAAATAAATCTATTTAAAAAGACATTACCCTAGATTAGATATTTCAACTATTTCTTTTATGATTTTCTTCTCAGATTAGCTCATGTTCTTGAATTCTATCACGTATGAACATTTATTGAAAGGACAAGATGCATATTTAAATCCTTCTAAATAGTTTTCTTTTGTTCAATAGTATAAGCAAGTTAGTCATTACGTTATTCATGAAAAGGATAAAAATGAGTGGAGACAGAAGGTCTGTTACTTGAGTAGTGAACAATTTTAAATGATAAAAGCTAAGAGAATCAAACAATCTAACACCAAACAATAATAAATGAATTAATTCGCATAAATTATGTTTTCTACTAGCATTTTAATTATCTACTACATATTGCTTTATGATATTTACTACTCAATTGTAAGAAGATCAACAAAAATAGAATTTTATAGATCGATCAGTTTGATTTCAAACTTTTGTTGAAGACACAGGAAAGATTCTGTTTTTTTGAAAATTAGTGTTATAGTGAGGTTACATTAAGACTTGAAGAATCGTTCAATAATAAAAGTAGATTTCAAACCGTAGCTATCTTTCTGATATTTTGTATGATCGGATTTTCAATCACTTCCAACAGCTTCACATGAACGTTAATTAGTCATTCCGTATCCATAAAAAATGAAGAATATCAGAAGGCACTTCAGATCTTATTCGATACTTGTTCAAATATTGATAGGTATCAATGAATCATACTATCAATATCTAATAATATGTGCTAAAATTTCGATATAAAATGCTAAAGTTATATATGGAACAACTGAATATTGAAGTATAACCATTGATTAAATTTGAACCAAAAAAAAACTGTTCATATGAGTATGATCATTGGAAAAAAACCACTTGTTATTTTTATACTATGGAAAGCATAATGAATGAAACATACTCAATAAGAGACAATCTAATTTCGGAATAGTCTACTAAGTAATAAGACAACAAAAAAAGAGCTAAAAGATTATCATAATTGAATGTGACCCCATCGGAACGACAGTCTAATTGAGTAGTGTGACTCACAATGGACGGAAATACTTTCACAATCGATTGAGTGACTTGTTCTTCCAACCTTCTCATGCAAACAAAATCTTTCTTTCGAAAACTTACATTGGATAGTAACATAAAATGAACGACTAATCGATGCATGAAAATTATTCGAAGCAATACACTCATATGAACCACTATCTGATGATTGAAGTGATGAGATATAAACATGTTCTCCATAGTGAATTACTTGAAGAAAAAAAGCATTTATATTTAATAATAATTATAATAATCATATTAATGATTATTTTCAAATTGAGCGATTACTTTTTGTTTGTTTATTTTTATCTCGATAAATCCAAGTTATATTTGCTGAAGGGATAGCAAAAGCATGACACGATAAGTTCATAGATGAACCTTCTGAATATGAAGCACTTCCTTCCAGTGGAGAATAAGAAATAAACAGTGGTGGGACTAAAAAGAAAAAAAGAAAATCATATAAATTGATAGTCACACATCTAATAGTCTCAATTAGATAGAAATCAAAATTTCGTTTTTTCTTTTTATCAAATATAAAACAATAAACTTAAGGCATGTGAATAAAAATTGGCCCAAAGATATATATATATAATTGCTATATGCATGGTTATCTTATTTAAATGTATATTTGAGTAATATAATCTAGTTTAGTTTTTTTTTCCTGTTGAACATATATCGATGCAGACAAAAATGATTAACACATCATCAACGTAAGTTATATATTTCATGTGTGTATGCATGCCTAAAAGGTCAAGACATGAGCTGTATTCTTTTTATCTCTCTTCTTCTCCGTATCGATCACCATACGGACGCGTCATTAACGCTAATTTATCGAGATGCCTGTCAAGATTACAAACGAGAAAGAACCTCCTGCAATTAGCACAATGAGATTATACATACACATAATATGCAATCATGTTACAACGAAAAACAAAAGAAGAAACTTTTTTTTAATTTTCGTTAACGATAAATTAATATTAATAACATTGGATTTTTATTTCACAAATGATGCTGTTCTAATTCTATTAATGGTTTGATGAATAGTAACGATAAAAATAAGAAACATATGAACTTGACCTATTTTGTCAAATTTCATTTCTCTTTTTATTGCGTCACTACGGAAATAATTCATTTTCTTCCATTTTTTTCCTTTTTTTTGAAGAACATACTTAAGAAGATAAAAAGCAATTTGTTTCATATTCTATTAGTCTCGAATAAGATGATTGAATGACAGATTCTTACCAAATATTTCTAATGAAAACGATGTTAATTTTTCATCGTTAAACATACATGTATAAATGCCCGAATCATTTTGATTAACTGATATTAATTTTAAATCTAAGCGATTCGTTGAAAATTGAATTAATTTAATATGTTGATTCGATGAAAACTCATGAACAAATAATTCTGAACCAAGTGACAATATGTCACCTGTCATCTGACGCATGAAGGACACCTAAAATAAAATATTAATCATTTTATCTTAAGATTTTATTCTGAAAAAATTACAAATATATTGTTCATCACTCAAAATTTACTTATCCTAATTGAACAATTATTAAATCCATCAAATTTTTAGAGACACTTAGTTGACTCTACGAAATGAATGTCAGTGTTAGATAAGGTCTAATTAATCAACAAACATCTGTTAAATTGTCTCAGGACCAAATTGTTATCTTTTTTTTCATAAAAGAAAAAAAGAAAAAAGAAAGCTAAATAAGAGCTTCCGTGCGGTCAATATGCTTAACTTATGTTTAAGTATACCTATGTCCTTGAAAGTAACAATAATATTGATCGAAGAGGAAGAAAAAAGGAAACTAAAGACTGATTCGAAGACGATGAAGAGCTCTTAAAATCTACTGAATGTATCAGAAAAGGCGACATATGATAAAAGTTTATTTTCATTCATATTAACCTATCAGATTAGTCGATCTGCTAAACAAGCTGATGCATGATGTTACGCCAAATTTACTCATCAGAGACATGAAAAGTATAGTTGATTAAAAAAAAAGAAAGAATTCTTGCACGTATCAATAGCATATAATATACACAAGTTTTCATTAAAATAACTGTCGACGATATCGGACATAAAATATATATACACATATACTATTGATCAATGAACAGAATCTCCCTGCACAGCTGTATGATCGAAAATCGATATAGACACACTCGTCTAATGTTCAACTAAAGAATAAACAATGATCCTTTACGCGTATAGTTTATATTTTGCTTGCCATATGATGTATAGATATAGAAGAATGCTGATGTTTTTCTTTAATATAGAAAACAATCGATCCTATGAAAAAATATTTGGCTGTAACTAGGAGTCTTCTATATAATAAAGAAAAGGGAATCCTCAACAAGTTTTGTTTTTTCTAACCTGTTCAATTTTTTCTTCATCAAATATACAAGACATTGTTACATCTTGGCCAACATCAGCTTTCAATATTTGATGTTGATAATCGTTTGCTGATAAACTTTTTTCAAAGCAAATGATTAAAATAATCAGAAGAGATTGAAGTAGTGAGGAATATATGCACCACGACGGCATGACTGATGACTGAATGAATGTGAGACGAGAAGAGAAACACTAAGAAAGAGACAGAGAAGAGAGAAGGGAAGAGAGAGAAAAAGTCTTTCCTTTTTTTCTTTACTTGAGCCCTAGCATACACGTCTAGTAAGGCAGACCGACGACAGAGGTCTATATGTGCATGTGTATGTGTGATAATTGCACTTTCGCTCTCTCTCTCTATTCTCTCCTGTCTTACATATACACGTTCATTTCATCTCATCCGCTTGAGGCACATAAATGAAGACGTGCAACGGACGATGGGCGTCATCATGAATTCTAAAAAGAGAATAAAGAAATGTGTGTTCATTTTACGTTTTTCCTTCCTGTGTATTGATGCACAAGAGGTACAAATGATGATAATCATTATTTGTTGTTGATGGCACGTATTGAACAAGAACGAAAGTGCTTTTGCTTCTATGTATGTATATATTTGTACCTTTTTTCTTTTCGTTACTTACGTCATTCAACCTACGCAATGTTTGTTTGGTCAGGTCGGGATCGGATGATTTCATTCTTTATGCATACCAATACTCTGGTACTGAATAGTAAGAACACATCGAAGAGAACAATAATAATAACTACCGGTGACGACAAAGAGAAAAAACGATGATGATTTATTCAGTTGAGTGATTCTTCTACTCCACCTTCTTCTTCAATATTGTTGTTTTTTTGATAACAAAAACACACTAGCTTACTAAACATTGAATCTATTCATATTCGATTTCGTAATTGAATTATTTCATCGACTAGTGTAGTATATCAAAATAAATAATAAGTCTATCGTTGTTATTATTTCGGTTTTATTCATATATATCAGCAAAGAAACCTAGTAGACATTTTTTTAAAAGAGAAGCATGACAACCAACCAGCGATATTCAATGTAGACCTATGATTTATTTTGTTTTATTAATATTTAAAAAATAAGAGAGAACAGCTAACCAAGCATCAATCTACTCAAATATGCTGACTGATTTATTTAATTTGTTAACATAAAAAGAGTTGCATACTACAAAGATATATATATATATACAGTAGTGGACAAAATTATAAGAACAGACTAGTAGTTGATAGTTCACTTCTCATTTTCCTCTCTAGTCTAACGCATTCGACTGTACTCCAGTTTCGGACATACAGTTTGATTTGCTCTTTCAGAATATACGTANTACGTATATTCTGAAAGAGCAAATCAAACTGTATGTCCGAAACTGGAGTACAGTCGAATGCGTTAGACTAGAGAGGAAAATGAGAAGTGAACTATCAACTACTAGTCTGTTCTTATAATTTTGTCCACTACTGTATATATATATATATATATAATATGTAAACGTATTAACTTGAATTTATAATCATATTACTTTGAATGTTAAAATTTGATAATGTTAAGTTTCATTTGTATAGAGTTACTCATTCGTATTTTCATGCCTGAAGAATGCTAAATCTATTTTCTTTTCTTTAGATAAAGATAGTTTTAAAATCTTACAATTTATAATATAAAAACAACTCATTTCTATTCGGTCTACTTTCATATCTAACAATTATAATATTAATTACATCTAATATATATAAAAAAAAGTGCATGACACATGTTGATCTTTTGTAGAAGAAAATATATTTCTTGTGTATAGCTTTTTTTAGCAAATCAAATGTACATCTCTTATCATTCATTTTTTGTTTGTAAAATTCAACAATTGGCTTCGAAGATAAATCAGTTTTTTTGTAATCATCGATTTGAATGTTTCTTTTGAAATTCGATATGAAAGATTAGTTGTATAATTTAAAGATATAACGAACGCTAATGTTTTAATCGACTCTAGATTTTTCATCATCGAACACTTCTTATTAATAAAAGAAGATTTATGATGAATAATATCTACGGAAAAAAGAAAAAAAAGGAAAGATATGAGAACAAAGAAGGATGTTGAATACCGACATCTCTCACTTCAGATAGAGCTAAACGAAGTATTTCTTTCATTACTAGTTCAATCTATAGAGATGTAATGATACTCATTCTTTTTAGTGAGACCATTGAATGCTTTCTCATTTGCTTCTTTTTTTGCCATAATTTATATGTTCAGTAGAATATTTCAACCTCTATAATTTAGTATAAGCATTGAGCATAGAAAAAGCTCTATCTTATCTAGTTTCATATTAAATAATCATTAATCTACATGAGAATGCCAGACTCCATTAGTTTTTATCGTTTCATATTAGAAAATAAAGAATTATTAAGTTTTATATGAAATACATTTCTGCTATGCTTCTAATTTAAGCGATATCTATCCGAGCATTTTTGAAGGTAAATTCAACATTTGTTTTTATAGTTTCTCAGCACCGTCTTGTGATACAAAACCAAGGTCTCGGGTTGCATCATCTAAATCTAAATCAACCCAAAGACGATAATTATTCGATATAATCAAGTAGATGTCACTAATATATTGATGAGCTGCTAATGCTTTATCAATCAATGAACATAGATCTCGATAACTACACAAAACATGTCGAAGCCATGTTTTTCCTGGTTGATCATCTATATTGATCCATCCAAAACGAGCACAAGCACAAATAATTGACTTCGAACTATTTTTAACAATATCAGTAGCCATCTGTTCGCCAATGATTTTACTTTGAGAATAAGCTACACAACCGAGTGATTGAATGTCAGCTAAAGGTGGATAATCTTTTATGGTTATTTTTTGAAGACTTACAGGCATCATCGCATCATCAAATGTATCGTGAAATATTGAAAGATACGGCTCCTGAGTAATATAACCAAAAACTGTCATTACTGAACTTGCATTGCATATATAATACGATGAATATTAGTAAAATAAGATAAGAACAATTAATTAAGAAAAAAAAGTGTGTTGACTAACATAGTACGTGCTTCAAAGATATTTTTTGGTTCATCAATATTAACATGTGAAATCTTATCAATATCAGCATAATTTGCGAGCAGAGCTGCTAAATGAATAATAATTTCAATCTTTTGCTCTTGAATGATTTTATGTAATTTAGTTCTATCAGTAACATCACATTGAAAGAACTTATCTGTTGAAATAGATGATATTGATTTTATTTTAATATTATCAATATTTATCGACTGATATCGTGTTGAAATATTCAAATGTTGATCAATTCCGAAGACTTGATACTTTGTTGGATATTTTTCAGCTAAGTAGTTAAATAAAATTCTTCCCATCAAACCTGATACGCCAGTAATTAATATTCGTTATTGGTCTGAAGGAACTTCACATTTATTCTTATTTATTTCAGTAATTTTAATTGTTCTACAATCGTCAACAAATCCGAATGAATCGTTTATGACTATCATGTAACATGTTTACAGCAGAAAAGAAAACTGCGCAAATATTTAAAAAAAAAGAAACCAAAAAGATAAGATAAAGTGTAAGATCATACTACTAGCAAAACAAAACAAAGAGTTATTAACTTTTATAATTATTTTTCGATAAAGACTTTTGTCTACGAGATGTTATGAGTGATCGAAGAAATTCTTTAACACCAACATATGTTTCTTGTCCAACTGGTTCGATAAATGTCGATGGAAGCATAAAAGCAAAATGTGCATGAGCATCATTTAAATCGTCTGAAGGACGTAATTCAACGGTGTAAACATATTTTATTTGACCAACGCCTTTAGCCCAATCATCACTACCACCAGCTGATTCATCTAAATGAAAAGAAGAAAAAAAATAAAGGAAGAAAAAACAGCATATCAATCTACAAAGTAAATTAGCTGCTGATCCAATTTTGTACGAAGTACCATTTACACGTTTTAATGCTTCGGAACCAATTTCAGCCTTATTTTTCTACAGGATAAGATATATATTTAATGTTTTTTTTTAATAGATCAAACAAAAACAAAAAAGATTTTCAATTACTAATTCAATATAATCATCAGGCATATATGAAGCAAATCCCCATGGATAGATCCAATATTGCCCATAAGAATGAAATGTTAAATAAGCATCCCAATTTCTAGATGATTGACTAATCAATTTTTGTAAGTTCTGCGTTTCTGATTCACTATCTGGCTTAGGTCCAGCATATGTTTCAGAACAAGGATTTGCTGATGCTCCATTTTCTACGAGAATAAAAATAATAACGGTACAAGAAATAGAGAAAAATATTTCACCCATCCAATGATATCCAAAATTTCGATTTAGGTCAACTCCAATACAATTTGAATATGCACCATAATAGTAATTGTTAGGTGATCGATTTTTACGCCACATTCGTCTCTATATAATTATGAAATAAAAAAAGAAATTCTTTAAATGAAACGAAAAACTATGAATTACTTGTGTTTGTGCATATTGATAACCATCTGGATTAAGCAATGGAATTATATAAATATTAAATATAGATAAAATCGATGGTCGTCTATTGTTCACTTCATCAATAAACTAAAATAGAGGAATATTAGTTGTCTTGATGTGTTCATCTAGAAATCAATAGAACACTCTACTTTATCAATCATATAAAGACAGGTGGAAGGCGAAATAAATTCTCTTGCATGAATTCCACAATCCATTAAAATATTACGTCGCGCAGATGGTTTACCAATCTTAATTAAAGTAATTATAGAATTTATTTTGCTTTAATTTTTAAGATAACATACTCTTATCGTCCAAATCGATCGATTTTCATATGTATTACCAATAGAAAAGACCGATGTGAAGTTTTGTAACGATGGAGATCGTTTATGTTGTTCGTCGAGAAATTTAACAATCTATTTGAAAAAGACAAAATGATGATTGACTTATTTTTGAAAATTTTCACCTGTTGATATGTTAAATAATCAGTAAGGTGATATGAATTTTTATCTTTTGTCGATCGTCGTGTTCGTATTTTATGTTGCTTAGAAATATCGTCGGATTTTTTTATTAATCTAAATAAATTAGAAGAAAATAAAATTTTTTTAATTTCATGAAGTAACAACAATACCCATCTAAGTCATTATTAAGAACGGTGACATCAATTCCATATTGTTTACATAACTTTTTTATTTTCGATGCTTGTGCCTGTGGTAAACTCATTTTAATATCACGGTTTAATTGAAGAACTTCAGACCATCGATCAACCTAAAGAAAAAAAAATCATATTTTGAAAAATAAATAAAATAGAAATAAATGAAATCTTACTCCAAGACTATCTTCAAAATAACGAATCAATTGAAGATGTTCATTTGTTTTTGGTACTACACGTACTAACTCATGACTACTTTAAAATATGAATTTATCCTTATATATTCGATTTATATTTACCCTTTATAAAAATGATTATTAGCATAAGAGTAGGAGAGTAGAATCCAACACATAATGATTGATTTCCACATTATAAACGACGCGTATGAATATCGATGCTTTTCTAAATTTGCCGAATCATATTATGTATCATTTGAAATATTAAAGGAGAAATGAACTCTTGAAAAAAAAACGAGTGAATGGAACAAATGCTTTCATTTTCATTTCGTTTCGTATATGTAAGATCTTATTACTTGACTTTTTCAGTACAAAAGCATGAGCGATGATTGACAAATGGCAGCAGTTACACACAACACAAGGTTCAAATTACTCGAACCTCTTCCTAAGTTACATGATTCTTTTTTCTTATCGAATTGATACGGTAACAGAATAGGTAAAAACGGAAAAAAACTTATATACGCATGTTAAAGTTCTATTGAAAGATACCGATTTTCCAATTTCCAATTCATAATATATTCTCATTCAATCATCAAAATAAAACCTATCCATTGTCTAAAATAACTAGCTACAACTCACACGCACACACATATATATATATATATATACAAGGGTAGTGGTGGGTGGTCTCATTCGAGCATTTCCATCCATTCCAATATACTTCTACCTATTCTAAACCATCCTCAAATAGGGATGGATCATTTTACTTAATGAAGTTTTTTTAAGTAGTTCCATGTAACATGAAACTTAAGATGTTTTTTCTTCTAAACACTTCACACTTGATACTAATGGTTAATTAATGGCATCAAGCTTAATTTAAAACTAATGTAAATGGGTACTAAGACAATTCGTCGCAGGACGATTCGTTGCAATAATATATAATAAGTTGTTGACTTCTGCGACTAAATGTAATTGAATAAAAATTAAATCAATAGTTAAAATGCTTATTTTGTGATCTTTTTGATCTTGATTAAAATTAAATCAATAATTTATAGATTCCCCCTATCAATATCTGTTGATATATTTAATATCTAATTAATTTACAAGTTAGAAGTAAACGATGATCTGATACTATAGCCCTCTTATTTAATTATTTATTATTGTTATTATTATTCATGTTTTTCTTTTTCTTCCCATTGTATTGTCTCTCTTTACCGTTTAATCAATAAAACAAATTATAAAAAAATATTTGATTATAAAGTTATAGCTATATTAACAGCGTAATACAATAGTTACACATTTGCAACGAATTGTTCGTGCGATGAATTGTCCTGCAACGAATTGTTCGTGCGACGAATTGTCCTGCAACGAATTGTTCGGTCACCCATTTTCTAAAAGTTAGTTTTAAAATTTAAGTCGATTTACATCATGTAAACCTTAATTACCACAAATTTGCAACTAGTAATATCAAGCTTTGACAAGCAATAGGTTTTCATTGATTAAAAACTACACATTATCCAAATTCAAATTCAAATTCAAATACATGAAACATCGATGCGATGAAAAAAACTGATTTGAAATGTGCAATACTTGTATTCTGAACGGATAGCAGAGACTTAATGCTATAATTTCGAAAAATATTTTGCTATTCTGTTGACCAAATTTGAAAACAAGAACGAGCATACACTCCTTAAGTCCGGCTAAGTTTTGTAAGAATCTTCTGATTGATCACTTGTGTCATTGAAATTATTGCTCTGATCTAACCTTGGTAGTCTGCGATGTCCATGATTCCGAATTATTCTAAATCATACTGATGTATTTACACTTGATGACTGATTTTCCATAGTATTCAAGTCACCTTCAAGGATAAGAAAATCATATACGATTTAGGTGTCGATAGTAGTGAATAGAATGTCGTCGGTATCAGAAAGGTAACATGAATTTTTTAGATTGACTTTGTTTTAATAGTATTCAGTTAATTCGAAAATAAAAAATACACTTAGCGGTATTATTTAAATGGTCATCTAGCTGCAAATCTATTTTCTAATCACTTCATCTGTTTTTCTTAGGTTCGTGAAAATACTGCCTGGGGAACCTCCCAAAGTGATCCACACGAATTTCAATGAATTTTTGTCCACGGATAGCGCACGATATTCTAGTAAACATACTAAAAGAATTTGGATGCATAGCACTTCCTTAAAAGTTTTGCTCATTCTTTCTGATTTCGTTTCTTTTTGTATTGAGTCATCAGAAACGTAAAATAAACGAATTTTGATCTGAAAATTTATTA
>OENM01002278.1:0-19256 GCA_900239745.1 Rotaria magnacalcarata
GCATTCTAAAGAATGGTGACTCACACATATATCGCCATACGTTGAAAGTTGAAAGTTGAAATTTTCTACTTTCAACTGAATTCAAGTTTCAAGTTTGACACTACTGCTCTCGAGAGGTATTACCCTACATAGAGAACAGCAAATGACATGCGTGGTGTAATAATAAAATGCTCTATTATGTATAGTTGATGAAAGTAGCTTAAGAGATATAATTTTTAAATACGATTTTTTCTATTTAGTTTGTACAGCGACATATGACGGGTAACAGTGAAGAAGAAAACAAATCTGAAACATCAAATCAACGCACAGTTCTCCTCGATATTCCTCCTCGTTTACAATGGGAAAAACGGTCACGGTTACTGTGGTGAAATAACAATACAAGTTTTCGGTATGTGTATGATTACTTTCAATGGTAATTATTTGATTTTGCACACATTTTTCTTAAAAATTCATTTTCTATCAAAACGCTACATATCGATTATTGTAACTTTTGCTTTTCGTTGTATTGAATTTATTATAATCATTGTCAGGTCTTTACTATGGTGCTTGGATCTCTCAAAAACTTGTTTGCGATATTAATAAAAGTGAATTTCTGCCACAAAGAGCATCCAATCACAATGGTAAGAATCCGACTAACACGGTGAAGGTGGATGTATACCACTTAATGTGAATAAATTTAGTTTTATTGAGGTTTTCAGCTTGAAGAAAGTGTAACGATAAAATATGTTTAGATCGACTATGGAATTGCTGTAACAGGTATTGTGGATGAAAATCATGTAACGCTACCTGTACGACTATCTGTTTCTGCTTTTCATGAGTCGAATTTCACATCCTGATTATGCTGAGCTTCCTATCGAAATGAATGGTATCGTGACGATACGTAATCTAGTTGTTGGCGAATCATACGTTCTTCTTCGATACTCATCTTATAAATATGTACCGTCCAATGGCACTATCAATAATTTTCTATCATCGAAATTTGAAGAAAAATTTGAATTTGTGGCAAATGATAAAACATATATTTATGAAAGCCCAAAGAAAATCCTTCGATAGAGACTTCATGGGATATTTGAATTTACGGCAAATTCAAAATGCTTATACCGCTATACCACTACAGTTTTTATTTTGTCACAAATAGAGATGATTTTAATGAATTCGATTTTGCCGCAAATTCATATTCCCCATCATATGTCGATAGAATCAGTCTACTATCGATGTGTTCACGATTAGCAAAATAATCCATCATGAAAATTCGCTTTATTTTATTCTGCTTTACTTTTTAAAATTTTATATTGAAAATTTAATTATATGCAAAGTGATTGTTTAAGAGAAACAGTGGCGTAGGCAGGGGGACCATTGGGCAATTGCCCAACGATTTAAAATTTATTGCCCAACGAATTTTTCCGATGATGGCATTTGCCCAATGCCAAAAGCTCGGACACGAGTGCATTTTTGAAGATCACATTGACGTTTTATTAATAAAATCGACGAATAGCGGTAAATTAGTTAGGTAATAAAAGGATCGATTGAGATTTGTTTCATTAAACTAATAAACATAATGATTACATTGCTTTGATATTTTTCGGTCAAGATTCCTTGTTCTACTCAGCATCGCTGATGTAAAATGTAGGTAGATTCTCAAGTATTTTCCTGAATAATTATATAAGATTATTTAGAATGTAAATAACTGAAATTATCTAAGAGTAGCGCTGCTGAAGTGAGTAATAACATGACTCGCACAACTTAAGAACTAAATACTTAGAGGAACTAGGTAGAGAATTTAAAGAAAAAAAACAATTGAATGCATAAATGAGGAGCAAAGTTGCACCTGGTAGGACCTTTTCTTTAACGATATAGTTTGAGAAGGTCGAGTGCTATTTCAGCATAAGTCATTATTCATATTTTTTTACCTGATATCAAGAAAATCAACTTTTCGATTAGTCATATCCATCTTGAAATCCATGCAATAATGAAATAATATTTATTATAGAGCATTTTTTCCTGTCGATTTCGATGTATTTTTTACACTTAACGTCTTTTAGTGAACAGAAACCTATATAGCACTATAAATTATACGTTGCCTTTCTTTGAACTTTATTATTTATTCGTTAGATATAGACATCGATCAGTAGTGCTACGTGCAATCTGCTTTCGTAATCGTTCATTGTTTTTGAAATTTGTGGGAAATCTATCCTGGAAATACTATGGTTAGTACAAGAAACCTATGAAAAATACAATCTTGAAGAGTTCTCTAGTTTCTTATGACAGCATAAATTGAGATAAACGTGGGTCACTGAAATGCACCAAGAATTTAATGAGGAATTTCGACGATATACACTAGTTGTATCCTTCTGTTCCAACGTTAATCACCTTTGACATCAATAAAAAGTGTTGAAATATAGGAAATAAATATTCTTACAAGCTAGATTTTCAGGAAAAGGCAAGACAGTTTGAAAACTTTTCATACCAATCAGTATAAAAAAGGTTGTAGGGGTTGCTAAGTATATGGTCCGATGAGCAGTTCTCTGCTTATTNAATGAGGAATTTCGACGATATATACTAGTTGTATCCTTCTGTTCCAACGTTAATCACCTTTGACATCAATAAAAAGTGTTGAGATATAGGAAATAAATATTCTTACAAGCTAGGTTTTCAGGAAAAGGCAAGACAGTTTGAAAAATTTTCATACCAATCAGCATAAAAAAGGTTGTAGGGGTTGCTAAGTATACGGTCCGATGAGCAGTTCTCTGCTTATTAGGATCAGACCTAGTGTCTATCGTTATTTCCTACAATTAAGCCGCTATGACTGAATGGTTAAGATGTTTGGCACATATTCACAAGATACTGTGATCGAACCTCGACTCCATCCAGTTATGGAATGACCTTGGATAAGTTACTAAAGACTATATTATCTCGGATCACCCATCCGATAACAAACTGACTTTGTGTGACATACATTAAATAGCTCTTGTAGCTAATATGTTGTTAGTCAGTGTGAACGGGGAGCTTAAGCAATTAAGCGCGAAGGACTCTGAGTCAGGCCGAACTTCTGTCCAGAGCTACATTTAGCAATAGATGTAGGAAAAACATCGGGCCCTTGAAATTGTCCTCGGACAACACCCCACACCGCAAGGTAGCCGAAAGGCAGGGTATTCTTCTTCTTCCTACAATTATAGCTTTGCATATTTACACTTCCTTTTTAAATAGAATTTTTAAATACTTAAAAACTGAAGGTTATATTTGTGAAACAGTGCCAGAAAAGTGCCAGAAACCTTCTTAGTCAAAAGTAACAATTTTCACCTCGATAAACATAACGTTTTTTGAAGACAATAAATTTTAATAAGGGTCGTCCAATCGATTAATGATTGCCCCTTATTGCCCAATACTCAAAAACATTTTGCTGGGAAATGGCCCATGGCTCAAAAATTCCTGGCTACGCCACTGTTCTTGAATAATATGCAAACACTATATATATGGTCTTGACTTGATATTTCTTCAAAAGTCATTATGAAACTATCAAAATTCTGAATCTGCAAGATGGCCTGATCTTGAAAACAAGATTTTATTTGCTACTCAAATCAAAACTAATTAGCTATTGAGATTTAAATAATCTAAATGTAGTCAATAATTACTTTTACGCAGTTAAGTCATAAACTTTAGGATTATGTCAGCGCTCTTGGCGAACATACAGTTATAATGTATTTTTCCTTTTTTCGAATCTTCAAAAGAAATTCTAAATATTGATTTTATATATTTTTATCATACAAACTAACTAGTAGATTATCAAAATTCATATTTATCGAATAAGCTCATTATATAACATCTACAATTTAATCAAGAATGTTTCGACTGAAAACATGCTGAAATGTGTTTTTTTTTAATTGGTAACAAATGTTAAAATCAGAAATACAGTTGTCGAAGTATTGTTTTTTTTATCAATTGATAATAAGACTTTTATGAAAAAATAATAGTTTATATTTCGTTTAGAGTTATGGTGACACTGAACTGTAAGTATTTGGTATGATTGGATCTTTTCCTTCGCTTATAATCGATAGATTTTGGCGACTCAAGAAGGAGACAATTATCGAACTAGATCCTTTAGTATTTTCATCAAATTCCATTCCGTCCCTAACTATGATCGTTTGAGTGGTCGAAACCTACGCATCAAAATGATGTTACGCAGAGCTCTTGACCTAGCTTAATGTGGACATTGAACAACACTATATAGAATTTCGATATCCATTCGAACCTAAAATCGACTCATCGAGAAACCGCTCGAGTGACTAGTTAGATAATGATGACGGATACCGATCGATCGATGAATCGACTCGTAGGGTCTTACTAGAATATAACGGGTGGCCCAGAATAAATTATACCATTCGTATTTTGAATATAACTCTTCCATTATCCATTAGATCGGGACATCTTTTTACACTAAAAGATGGCGCTTGAAATTCTCTACAAAACCGTATATGGTTAAAACTGAAAAGTGTTTCGCTTTCATTTTAAAAAATATGAAAAGTAAAGATATACAAAGAGTTGTAAAAACTAAATATGAAAATGGTGATGGTCCGACAAAAAGTTTTCGAGATTTAGCCGGGGTTGTTTCATTACCCACAATTAAATTGTGAATAAAAATGATCAACACTACTGGTTCTATCACGCTGTCGTCTCCTCCAGGTTGTCCAC
Organism: Rotaria magnacalcarata; assembly: GCA_900239745.1. Lineage (NCBI taxonomy): Eukaryota > Metazoa > Rotifera > Eurotatoria > Philodinida > Philodinidae > Rotaria > Rotaria magnacalcarata. The sequence goes on from OENM01002278.1 coordinate 4,690, forward strand.
GCACGATCCGTACAAATGCCGCTATTGTAAAGGTTAAAAACCGTCTAAATCAAAAGAAACGAGTGTCTACACGAAAATCAGCTAAAGATATGAAAATTTCTAGAACGAGTGTAGAGCGAATACTCCGAGAAGATCTTGGATGTAAGCCGTACAAAAAGACAAAAAACCTAAGCTAACTAATCTTCAAAAAACTAGGAGGATTAAGTTTGCTAATTGGGTATTAAATAACTACAGCAAAGACGACACGAAAAAATGGCTTTTCACGGATGAAAAGTTCTTTGACCTTAACGGCATATACAATTCACAAAACGATCGGGTGTGGGCTGTCAGCAGAGACGAAGCTGATAGAAAAGGTGACTTTCATGAGAAGACCAAATATCCTGGAAAAGTGATGGTGTGGTTAGGCGCATATGCTGAAGATCTAACTATACCAGTCATTTTGGAAAATGGAACGATGGATGCAGAGGTTTACATCAATTAAGTGCTTCGAATACCTCTCGAATGTGGTGATAGAATGTTAGGGAGCGATTGGACTTATCAACAGGATGGTGGTAGACCTCACACACATCGTCTCACTCAAAAATGGTGTGCCGAGAATTTTTCTGACTTCATCTCGAAGGAGCGTTGGCCACCCAATTCACCTGACTTTTGCCCCTTGGATTACAGTTTATGGAATGAGTTGGGTCAATGTATGAATTGGAATCGAATAACAACAAAAGCAATGTTGATTGAAAAAATAAAACGTTCCATAGCAAAAATTGACAAAAAAACAATTAAAATTTTATACTGGATTTTACTATAAGATTACGTATAATTAAAAAAAATGGAAGAAACTATAGTCATTAAATGAAATATACTGTGTTGTGCAGAATTTAAAGCGCTTCTTTTTGATAAAAAAAGCTTTTCTTTTTTCATTGACAAAAAGAGAAGAAATATCAGAAATACTAATAGTATAATTTATTCTGGGCCACCCGTTATTATCGACCTCTTGTATGAAAAAAATGAAAATTATTGAAAAAATGATCAAGATAAATAGGAAAGTAGTTTGGATAAATGATGACTACGAGTTGGCAGCTCTTCGCGAGAAGTTCGAAAAAGAATATTATGGATACCTATCGGATAACGAACTGGTTATAGCTATGGATAGATTTTTCCCTGAAGACGAGCCTATGTTACCAAATCGAACGAACAATTCAACCGAAAAGACATTGATCATCGAATCTCCATCTTCTACTGAAGACATAGAACTTCAAAAGTCCTATGACGATAATGATGAGTACTTCTGAAGTGGAGCCCTCAAGCGTATCCGTACAATACTGAGTGACTATATTCGATGATATTGATTAATGTTACACATTTAACTCATCTAACAACATTTATAAAACGATTTGATACACGAGAAAATCGTCATAAAATGAATTTATTCTACTAATCTAGAGAAGTCAAATACATCTCTTCATCTAGTACGCCAGACAAAAATCAATTTCGATTTCTTTCGATAGCATTTTTCTTCTAAAGGAAAAATGATATTGCATTTATTCAAAGCATTCTTCGCATTGAAATTTGCATTTTTCTGCTAGGGAATCTGTATTATAATGTACAAGTGTTCCTCAGTTCTCCGGGAACTTTCATATGATTGGTCACAGAATGAAAAAAAGTATACATATATATATATATATATATATGCGTCGTATAGCTACGTCCATTCATTATGTATATACGTCTTATATGTTCATTCACAATGTAAATATATATGTCAGCAATATTTTATATTATTTTATTTTTCTGCACATGCAGTAGCAACATATTTACAGAACTTTTTTGTATTATTAAATTTTCTGTGAGTAAAAATAATAAATAAGCTGAATATTGCCAGAACTCTTTTATTATTAACTGATTGAAAAGAGATTAGGTACGTGAGTGATTTGATGATTAATCACTGATTAATTATTTATATATTTATAAAAAAATAAAAATTCACATATTTAAAAAATAATCTATATTATTTTTTTACAAGCGTTCTTCTGCAGGAACCTTCATATGATTAGTAGCATAATGAAAAAAAAGGTATACATATATATGCATGTCAGTCATTTTTTTATTGTTTTCTTTTTCTACGCGCGCTGCAACAACACATAGAACTTTAAATTGTTTATTTTATTACAAACTGACGCCCAACTATTTAGTTCTTAGAGTGCATAGACTAAGAGAAACAGAAAATAGAATTAGTCTTCAAGAAAAGGAGAAAAAAAGAAGAAACTGCACTGAATTTAAATAAGAGCAAGTATTGTGACGATTTCTGATAGAAGAGATGTCTGTGCTGATGGTATTACACTTTATTTAATTCTTCAAATCATAAATCGCGTCGATTACATATAAATTACACGCTTAAATACTCAACCATTTGAGAGAACGAAGGAGAACGAGAGATAACGACAAACATCGAGGACAGAAAGATAAAGGCAATGTATGTGATGAGAAGAAATGGCAGCTTAAGGCCAAATACCATGCACAGACCACACTCGAACGGGAGCGTTACACTCTCGCGTGGAATTCGGACGCTCTCCGCATTTATCGTTAGAAGTATTACATATAGTGAAGTTTCTGTAATAAAATCGATTAACTCTGAACCATCACTTTTCAAATTTGTTTTTGCAAAATGATACAGAAACAGGAAAAACGAAAAGAATACGTGAAAACATACAGTGAAGGAAATCGTAGAAAGATTATTGTGTTAGGTGACGATTTTCGACAAGTTCTGCACGTTATTAGAAAAGGATCTCGATGCGAAACTATTGCTCCAACAATAAAAGTCTTATGTTTGGTTCTTTTTCAAACATTCAAATTAAAGTGCAATATGCAAGCTATCATAGATCCTGCTTTTTCTACATGGCTTTTACATATCAGTGATGGTATGATACCTTTACCACTAACACCTAAAACCCAATTTTCAGTTCAAGTTCCTATTTCTTTAAAATCTAATGACATAGTTAGCGTTGTTTTTGATAATAATTTTTCGCGTACTGATACTGAAAAGTTTTTCAAGAAGTTCAATTCTCTACCCAAAAACCTAAGGTTGTCGATTAATCAATGAACGTCTTTTGATAAAGTTAAAAAATGTTGAACAAAGGAGCTTTTATGCGACTGGCTCTGTCAAAAATAGTCACGGTATACACGATCATGATTTACAAGTCAATATTCCAGTGGAGTTTCTAAATACGTTGAATCCGTCTGCATTACCACCATATAAATTAAATTTAAAAATAGGTCAAACAGTAATACTTTTGAGAAATGTACCAGTAAACAAGAGTAGCTGCCTAATTCGACTTCGAATATAAATGAAATTTTCCGAAAATCCTATTGTGCACAGGCAAAAGATAAAGATAAATTTTATCGTATTAATAAACCTTACAATTCGAATTGAGGCTGTCATATAAGTAACGCAAAAAAGCAAACGTTTAAAATTTATCCTATTTATAAATTTTATAATTCGAATTGAGGCACTAATATAAGTCCACTCACACACTTACGAAATCCCTCGCTGCACTCACCGTTGCACAATGCCCCATGCACACACACCAGTCCTTTCGTGGCACCCACGGTTGCGCGATATATCTACACTCTGCTCCAAGAAGAAAGGTCACTGTTATCGCAGGTAATGAGTAAGCTATCTCGAATAACTATGCTACGATCACACGTCAGTTTCCAGCAACTCATATCCGTATGCTACAGAACTGCCTACGTTCACTTTTTGCATTATTTAGATAACTTTGACTATTCCTGAGATGGCTTATAACATTGCCGAGATTCCTAGTAACAGTTCAGAGGATGATAGTAGCATACTGGAGGTTCCTAATAGCATTTCCATGATTGCTAGTAACACTCCGGAGAGTGCTTGTAGCATACCTCAGCATGCTAGAAGCATACCTCAGCATGCGACTCGCTTCTTACAAAAGAAAACTAACACACCCCAGGATAACTTCTGGGTTTGAGTGAAAACGCTGCAGCAGTTATTGGAAGGTGGCTATGTAATATCTATTATGACCTTCCACTTTAGGACTATCAGCGAATGAGATGAGGATCGACTTGATTGTGTACACAGAGACCCTTTTTTGGTCGCGGCTCTGCGGAGGACGCTGCGCGCCCTCACACCGCGACACGGAGATAAAGGGTTTTCTGGATAGACAGATGTTTCCTTTAAGCAGGTGACGTCTTCTCAGTGAATCTCGATTTATATAAATTATATATAACTAAAATTAAATCTATTCCCAAGGGGGAACAAACTGATTTCGTGATTTCATGATTTCACATGGAGTTTTTGATTTCAGATTATTTCAAGTGATTTCAAATGATTTCAATGATTTCGAGTGATTTCAAGTGATTTCGAGTGATTTCGAGTTGATTTCAACTCCCGAAATCAGTTTGTTCCCCCTTGTCTATTCCTTAATCTAACAGGACAGTGTCTATCTATTTACATAACTTATGTATATATACCTAAAACTAAATCTTTTACTTGTGCTTTATTGTGCTATAGATATATTTATATCCATTTATATTCGAAGCAATATAGCTTATGCAAAGATCCATTTATAATATAAGTCTAAGTTAGCATTTCATGATCCACAAATATGAATTGAAAAATAAATGAGTAGGTTTTACCACGATCTAGCCGCAAACTATCTTCTAGCACATTCTAATCCTAAGTAGATGAGTAATATAAGACAACAATTATGATTCGATGCGTTTTATTAGTTTCCAGGAAACTGAATTTATTGCAAAGAGATGCTAAGGACGGCCATAATGGACATAAACGGCATAATTATTTGAGAATGTCCGATCTATTCTATTACTCAGCTTCCCATTTTTTCATATCACTATCGCTTATTTTAATGCTTCCCAAATCAAAAAATATCAAAAAAGATGACGGCAACTCACATGCACCGCAAACTACTAGAGAGAGTCGTCATGCCTTCACCCTCGTCGAGAGAGACGAGATATTACACCCTCATGCCTTATATGTCCTATAAGATAATCATAGTTGCTTGAATTCTTTAGCTTGTCCGATTAGCAGATTCAATTTCCGGAAATCCATTAGGTATGCAAAATGCATACAATCTCCTGGCAATTTCTATAACGCATCATATGTGACATATATCAAAATGAATGAAATCTGTGATATAAGATTGAACAATGTCTATTGCATTTGGTCGTAGCTTACATGTTAGTGGCCCATAAGTACTACAATAGTTTGCATCACAATGATCATCAATCTTTAGTAAATGCATTATGTAAGATAGAATCTTTCTAAACCAAATGAGCATAATTTGTTATGATACAGTGTTTAGCTCACTCCTTTCAACCAATAAGCAAAGACGTCATCGATGAATCATTTCATTTTCAATAAAAATTTCAATGAGTCCCATTAATGAATTTCCTTTTGAAAGGAGAAATTTATGAAAATTTTTTCATTTAATGTGATTTTCGCTCAACTTTATAAGTGAAATATTGAAATGCATTACTGTGCGCATTTACTCATATAGGACAAGATAAACAATATGGCCGTCTATAAATGGTTCGATCCATATAAACACATAGATGTGCCTATAAGTTAAAATAACCCAGTCTTATGTCGAAAGAAAACCTCGTTGAGTTTGTTGCATCTATAATTGATGAGCCATCATCAGAAGCAATAAGTATAGCTAATGCTAATGGAGATTATAATCAATCAATTCGTCCATCTACTCCTTTACCAAATATTTCATCTGGTGAATTAGAAGTTAATGATATTGTGGTAGTTGCTTCCTTGAACAGTAAGATAAAATATTTGTCATAAAAATAATATACAAATACGATTTATACTAGTGTCATATCAATTAGCTCGTGTATTGCAACTTGGGTTAGATGGAATAAATGTTGGATATTTTTCAGGACCCAAATATAGTATCGATATGAAAAAGGCTGCAGAATATATTACATGCGACGAGATCATTCTCGTATTGGATAAGATGTCTTCGCTCAAATCAAAATTATATACCCAGGAGAATCATCCGGTCGTCTGAAAGGTCATCGGAAACGGCCTGAAACGGCTATAAAACGACATAAAACGGCATTAATTTTCACCCTATTTCGCCGTAATCCGTCAGCTCGTTTTACGGGCTGTTTTTTTGCTAGAAAGCGGCCATCGCTTTTAACACTATTCTCTTCGTTTTCCGAGCGGACGGAAAACGGCGCCGTTTTTTAACGTTTTATATCGTTTTTATGCCGTTTCAGGCCGTTTACGGGCCGTTTACGGGCCGTTTTCTTTTACCTGGGTAGCATTAGTGATGCCGACTTGAATCTAATACTCCAACACATTTCAAAACGTCGATTACTTAATGGTAAATACTAAAAAAAATGTCTTACGATTTCTAGAACGATTTTGAAATTCATCTTTCTTAGATTTTCTATGAGAAAACGTTTTTGAGCTTTAGCACATTATGAATCAGCACAATACTAAATAATCGTGATAGTTGATCTTTGCGAGCTCACCTCACCTCACCTGGTAACATGAAACTACAATAATATTAATGCAATGAATTTCAAAATCGTTTGAGAAACTGTGAAAGAATTTTGATATAATGATTTTTATTTACGCTAAATGTTGGTATTTAGACAAATTGTCTGATCACGATTCGATTGCTGAAGAGTTAATTACTGTAACAGATGAACTACTAATATTTGGACGAACAAGAACAGTAAGTTGCAGAGATCACCCATATCATAAATATCGGATCATTTTTAACGGTAAACCACGGTACTCATCAAAACCAGAGGCTTACCGCGGTAAATTCCATTGTTGGAAGCCGGTGAGCAGACCGATAAACCGTCGGTTTTCTTCCGGTTTTATCATATGGGCCATTAGTTGTGTCTAGACTAGCACTTGAAAAATCATATTTACAATAACTCAGTGGATATTTGTTCGTAAGAAAGTTGAAATCCGAAGTTAATATTCATGAATTATCATTTACGTGTCTGCCTATATCGGCAGCAGATACCATCGTCTTCTTAATAAAAGAGCTATATAAATATGCTATCACAATCTATAATTTATAATTACATTAATAATGTGATTCTATAGTTTTTTAGATTAAAAGTTTGTAAAATCATGAATATAGAAAGTTTCAATAATAAATGTAATCGTAAAAGACCTTAGAAGAAAAGAAAATTGTTGTTTCATTAATTCAGAACATTTTAGAAATGATCACATAATAAAGATATAAAGCTCAAGAAAATGCTATGAAATAAATACAATTATAAATGATCAAAAGTAATCGAATTTAATCGAATTATGTTGGTCGAATAATGTAGTAACACTACGATTTTTACATTGACATGTTATTAATACTACATATTGCCGACTTTAATTGAAGTTATGAGAAAGTGACATATTAAATATTGTTGAAATAAGTAAAACTTAAACTAAAATAGTTTTATATAAACATTATCAACTGATAGAATTTTTCCTGTGTCAGCTTTTGTGTCGCTATGTGTTTGTCTAATGAGTTCAATTGTTCTTCATCTCATTGTTTTCTATTGGAAGTTTAAACTATATATTAAATTGATCTCTCACCCATGTCACCCCGTGCGTTTTGGTGCGCGCACGTAACGTTGTGCGCACTTGGTGCGCGTAGGAACGTAACGCTCGGTGCGCGTAAGGGTATGGGCACCGATACGTGCGCCACCATGCGCGTACGTACGTGACGTTCCTACGCGCACCAAAACGCACGGGGTGACATGGGCATGAATAAATAAAATTCTTTCTTCATGCTACAATTGGTTTGTTTCTCATAGTCGTATTTCTTTCTCTGTTAAAACTTATGCTTTTAGAGTAACAAATGAAATAAAAATATAATTATTTTTGTGTACTCAAAAAAAGAAGTGAGTACACTATAGATTCGGTCAGTGTGTCCGGCCGTTAACACGATAACTTTTGAAAGCCTCATCCAATTGTCATGAAATTTTGTACATAGCATTATCTCATCAATATCTCGGTCGAGTTCGAAGATGAGAGGGATCCGTCAAGAAATGGCTGAGTTATCGAAAAAATTGTCATTATTAATCAAACCATCCCTGAGGGGGGGGGTACAGGGATTTTTTCAAAAAAAAACTTTTTTCAGTATCATTCACAACATATATAAATCGACTCAGTTTTTGCAGTGCACATAACAATCGGATGCAAATTCGATGTTTCCGCATTTATTTTTAATATACCTAGTAATTTACTTTTTATTTTGAAGGAACGTGATAAATTTATTCAAGAAATGGAACGAATTCTTCTAGGAGATAATATTAAAACAAAACAAGGATTTCACATGGCCTTAAATTACGCTCTAAACAAAACCATCAACATGACATTCGAGATGATTATAATCTCACTTATCGATCACGTTAAAAATGCATTTGATATTGACTCAAATGCTGCCGTTGATGATCTTGCCGAATTTGTGGCACAAGCATGCTTTTTTGGGAAAACAGTTGATATATTTTATAATATGAACATCGATGATCATAGTCAAAATATGAAAGTATTTCTTAGAAAATGTGTTGCCGAACTTGGTATGTTTTCTTCTTTTTTCTTTCTAATATATAATACTCGTCTTTTATTATAGCAACATTTATGGAAAATCAGACAGAAGTTGAACATGAGTTCATACTACGATACTTCAAATTGTCATCAAAAATCATACTAAATCAGTTGTTGTAAGAGTGAATTTTTCCTAATACTCTTTTTTTGTCTTCACACGTATCTTGTTATTTTTTAGTATCGAATAATGTCAGATACTTCATTGAGTCAATAAACTACCTGTAAAAACTTGGTATGCATATAGCTTCAGCAAATATGTCTTAGATTTGATAAACCTAATTTTCTCATTCCCTCACTGTCTGACTATTACACTAGAAATTACATTTCACGATATAATTTATCTAAAACATGTTATAATGTGTGAAATAGTTCATCCAACAATTCTAACAAAGATTTTATTTCTGCGCCAGATATAAAACAGAAACTAAAAAAAGTAAAAAGCTTGCCTACCGACGCTAATGTAAATGGAAGTAAAATGATCGAAGTAAATTACAAAACATCGATTTATCAAGATTGTAATCAAGCAGCGCGATTTGTTGCAAGCATCAATGAAACATTTTTTATGTAAAAAGAAAGCTAATATTTATATTAGTAATATAGTTTAACATGATTTATCACTCTAGTCAATATGAATTTTTAACATGCATATTACTTATATGAATAGATTATCTCAAACTACATGTAAATACTTGCTGACTATCTGTAACTCATCCGAATTCGAATGAGACTTATTTGTTATAATATACGTACGTATAGATATCATTTGTTTTTGCACCGTATCCTTTCAATATCAATTGCTGCTATTTGGATCAAAATGTTAATCAGTCCAAGCAATCAAATGAAATGATACAGCAAATATAGAATCAATTCATATTATACATGAACGTGAATACTGAATAGTGGAATATGATATCAATCTCAACAAAAATAAACAATGGTAAAATCAATCATGAAAAAAGAGTAAATCAATTTAATTCAAAAACAACATAGATTTTTTTATGAGCTTCTCGCGATAATCTTCACTGTCTATGATCAACTTGTAGTAAAACTACGTATCGTATTTATATTATCCACCAGAGCTCCATTGAACTTAAATAGATAAGAAACAAAAACTTTATTGATGCTCATCATACGATTGAAAAAGAAAAGAATTTGTTTTAATTTTATTGTGTACTGTGTTTTATCCAGGTTTTTGACTCCGAGAGGGCGAATTCCGTTGTCGGGAGGGCAGACAAAAATTTTCTAAGGGGCGAACTGCCATGAGTAATATCGTGTCTATTATAGTTTACTGATGCTTTCAAAACATCTGTGTTTTGTAAGTTATATAAAAGTTAATTATTTACTTCATTTTTCTCGGGCAGGCAAACCCGGTCTCTGGGAGGGCGAAATCCCCCTTGCCCTCCCGCTAGATAAACACTGATTGTGTAATATCTACGTGTATTTAAAATGATTAATACGAGGAAGAGTTTATTTTTCAAATATTGAAGTGAAAATGGTTAATCTCTTGATTTAAACGATTTTAATCGTTTCGAGTTGTAGCATGAAAAAGAAAAGATATACACAAAACAAAACAAAACACGAAAACTACACATTAATTCCAATTAGCACGACGACGGCCATAAAACTAAATAGAATAATTTAAAATAGAAGAGTAAACAGTCAATGAGAAGTAAATTACTTTAGGTTCCACAGTTGTAGCAGCAATGACTGCCTTTTGTTTTTGTACCAAATGATTCATGTGTTTTTTCTCTTCACGTTCAAGAGCATCTTGATTTTCTAATTCTAATCGAGATTGTGCTCGTTCTTGTTTTACCATTGAAATCTACAACGAAAACATTTTTGTTTTTCATTATTCATTTGCATTAAGGTGTTCTCTTTACAAGATAAAGTTATTTTTCATCAAAAAACGAATCAAAACTTTGGCGAGTGGCATCATCTTATTATTTTAATTGTCTTTTCTGCTAGAAAAATATACTATTTTTCCAGAAAGAGAAGAAAACACTTGTTTCTAATTTTCTAATTTAGGTTTTAAAGAAAAATCTATAGAACTCAAGTCTACAAAGATTCTCAGATTATCTAATGAGCTATTTCTTTCTATTGGGCATCTCATGCAAACGACATGCTGTAGGACTGAAAGTTTTATGCACTTCACATTTCTGTGGCGAAGTATCAATTTTTGAGTGAAAACGAGTCTCAATAGAAGCATAGTATTTTACTTGTCTTTGAAAATCTTGTTTTTTCTCTTCTCTTTCTTTGATTTGTTTTTGTTTTTCAATTAGATCATATTTTCTTGCTTGTTCCATATCAGAGATAAGTGCTCGTTGTCTTTCATATGTTTCTTGTTGTTGTTCTTTTAATGCGTGTAATTTTTCCATAACTTGTTCTTGTCTCTCATTCATAACTTGACGCATTAATTTTTCACGTAACTCTTTTTCACGGTCCCATTCTTGTTCACGACGTGCCCATTCTTTCGCAGCTTCTTCTCTTGTAAAATTAAATTAATTATAAAAAACGAATATGATTGTTCTTAGTATTTGAACACGTGAAAGACTTACTGAAACATAGCATCCAGCTCTTGTTCTTTTTCTTTTTCTAATTTCATTTGTTGTTGAAATTGTTTAAGCATATGTAATGCATCACGTCTCAATTGTTCTCGTTGTTCAGATTGTTCTATTTGACTTTCCTGATCAGTTTGAGCAATCGATGCAAGAATTTTCATATCTAATTCCTATGAGTGTTTTAAAAAAATATTCATTTCAAATTAAACAATACCATTAAATTTAACAAACCAATTGCTCCTGAATTTCTTTAGCTCGTTTATGTAATTTAGCTTTGTGTTGACGTAAAAGTTGGCGGCTCAAAAGTGAAAATAAAAACAAAACAGATAGAAAGAACAATAGAAAAAGTACATAAAAACTCTACCCATAATCTTGTTGAACATAGCGTTTCTCCATTTGTTTTTTTTGTTCCTCAAATTGATCGAATTCCCATTGTTCACGAAGAAGACGTTCTTCTTCTTGTTTCAACATTTCAGACTAAATGAAGATAATAAAATGATGATAGATATATTTTCTAAATTCAATATTGAACATTGTCTTTATTAACATAAAATTAATATAAACAATAGAAATCGAGACCAAAAAAAAAGTTCAGAACACACTAGAATGTTCTTATATGACTTGTTGTGCATCCAAATATTTTCACAACGAAAACAAAATCATGGTCTATTCCATGAAAAATATAGTCTGCGGAGTTTTCTGAAAATTTCTGTGAAACCTAAAATTAAAAGTAAATAACTGAACGTTCTTATAGGTTTCATCGCATATTTGTGTCAAATATATGAATTTGTTGTTTAGCTTTTAGTATATTTTTTTCATGTTATAATCAAATAATTAAAAAGCAACACGCATAAATTTTTGATAATACATAAAATTGAATCAAATAAGGATTTATTAGGGAAACGAAATAGCGATTTTATCAATCGTGTCGGTCTTTAGTCGAAGCATTTATAACGAAAAGAAGCTTTTTATGATATTTATTTTAGCCGAATAATTGTGAAACACATGCTGTTGAGACTTGAAATTGAAAGACAAATTTATTTTCTATAAGCAATTGGAAAAAAACAAGAATTCTTTTTTGAGCCTAACTAGAGTTTCTAGAATATTTGGTTTTTGAACATAGAATAATATGAAAGACAATATTACACTTCTCGGAAAAATTTACTTCCAAAAATAATATCCAATAAAAAGACAAATACAAGTAAGATAACTTCTTGTAAAAGCAATAATAGCGAAAAGAAAACATAATTATTTTGTATTTGATATCGATTTTTTATAAGAGTTGTTGTTTTGAATGGATATTTTTATTATCAGTCCATTTGACACTATCAGTTCATTTACTTTGAATTACATGAGCTGAATAGCGACACGTAATACACGGCACTCAATGAAAAGTAATATATGAATACAAATCTAAATTGATTTTTCTTATGTTTTTCTTATGGTTTAGTGTTTTTATATCTGTCTTATTTGTTTGCTAATCTACACTTCTAGACGAAAAGATTATTACTAAATATAATTATATTGAATTCGTTTTCGATTAAAAATTTCTCATTAACTAAGTATTTTCTTGGATTACGTTTGTCATGTGACAAATGTTTTTGCAAACATAGAATCAATTCGTAGATATTTCGATTGTATTAAAAATGGTTCTATTGCCTTTTGATGTTTTTAATGAAATATAATGAATTCTAAGTTTTAAGGTTTGCAAATTTAAATTAGATTAATGTAGAAGCATATTTTCTTTTCTTTTTTACTATTAGGAATTTTCTCAATAGACTTTCTAAGTTTCGTTTTCTAAAAGCAATCAAATATTAAAAAACGACTCAAACCTCTTCTTCTTTTTCTTTAAGCTCATCCATTTGCTGTTGTAAGATCATTTTTAATTCATCAATTCGTCTTTTTCTTTCATACTGTTCTTCATGTTCTAATTTTTCTTGTTCATCTAAACGTAGACGTAGTTCTTCTTGATATTTCAAATTCATTTCTTCTTCTTCTTCTTGTGCTAAACGTCGTTCCTGAAGTTGTTCTGACCAATATTCTGGTTGTAAGTTTTGTAATTTTTGTTGCTCAACAGAACGTAAATCAGGATCATTTGTAACCCAATGTTCATATAATTTTTCATCAGCTATAACTTGACGTTCTCTTTCGCGAGCCGAACGTAGAGATTCTGCACGCATTTTCATATCTGGAATTGATTCACGTGATGATTGACGAACAGATGCTAATTCATTCTAGAATATTTTAAATGAATATTATTGTTTTATTTAATTTTCTCTAGAAAAATGCATTCTACACACCTGAAATTTGAGCTTTTCAGCTTCCAGAACAGCAGCAAGACGATTACGACGTTGTTCAAGTTGATTTAATTTTTCTTCTTTCTCCTGTTGAGTACGATTTGCTTCATGACTTTAAACATTTAATATGGTTACAGAGAGAGAAGGAACAAAACTAAAATTATAATTTTACCTAATTACAGCTGAAGTAGGTGATGTCCAATGGCTGTGTACAGAATTATGGCGTGTTTGCGCTTTGAAATAATTAGCGGTTTGTGCCCATTGAGCTCTGAAAATACAATGATTAGTTATATTGGCAATATAATCTAAGTTTTACTTCTTTTCTGCTTCGATTTCGTGTTTTCTTTGCATTATTTGTTGAGGTGTTGCTAAATGTTTCGTTGCATATTGTGAATGTAATGTTGGAAGTACCATTCTAGATTTTGCAAGTATGTCGAACCAAATGATCAAGTTAAATAAGTGTTCAATAATGGTTGTAGATTGGAGCTAGAGCCATGAAGCTGTGTTAATCTATGGTATTTACCCTTATAGATGAGCATATCTACTGTTCATGATTGAGTGATTTAAGAAAAACAGATTAGAACCTATTTTTTATATGATTGTTTTTATGTCTCATTAAATAAAATAATTTTTAATATTTATTTTACACCGAACACAGATGACACTAGTGTACGAATGACTGAACCATTTCTCTGATAATATAAATTATATCTCTAGTTTCAGAGATTTTTAGCAGTGAGCGATATGCATTTGTAATTGGAACACTTACATGATTATTCATTGAATATAAGAAGCCTTCATTTTTATAATAAATTCTTCTGAATCGCCAATTATTCAAGTAGATCTCATTTCATTAAAACAATCAACATTGATGTTTAAGAGTAATTAAGATGCAAACGACCGAAATAACGGGTGTTCCATAAAGAATGGCCAGCTTTTGTTTTCTGTCTTTGAGGCACTTAATAATCGTCTTAAGATCGTGTTCTGAGCTCATTCGATAGAGAATTCATTTCTCTACAAAATCATCTCTTGTCGAGTTTTGTAGAGTGAAAAATGACCGAGTTATTCAAAAAATACAAGCAACAGCCA
>OENM01002279.1:0-19250 GCA_900239745.1 Rotaria magnacalcarata
GTTCATATCTTTGATATTTGTGGTCTAAATCGATAACAGTTGATAATAGTTTGAGGTAGGTCATCATCTTATGTAGCTATATGTAGAAGCACAAAACATGCATAGAAATAGATTAGAAAAATACTTCTGATTAATTATTGTTCCAAAGGAATCTATTATAAGAAGTAAAAAATCTAAAAATGAAATAATTTCGTGCATCAACACCCTTAAATTGGATCACAACCTATGCAGAAACTTTAAAATAAGCATCAAGTGTAATGAATTATTTTGTGTGTTAATGTTGGAGCTCGTAACCAACCTGTGTTGATCTGAATCATTTGTAATCAGTTTTGTATTAATAATGATTCCATCATGATTCAAGTACATCANTGTTAATGTTCGAGCTCCTAAACAACCTGTGTTAATCTGAATCGTTTGTAATCAGTTTTGTATTAATAATGATTCCATCATGATTCAAGTACATCAAAATTATCGATTGGTAGAGTTTGCATTGTTCTTTATTTTTAATGAACTGGTTAAACGCTACGAACAATTTCATTTCAATACTGCTCGAATACTAATCAATTTTAGTATAATTTTGCTCTAATATTTTTAACTTTTGAAAGGAAAACAAAATACTCAGTAAAAGCATGCCCAATTAAAATGAAACGAACTGATAAGATATTCAGATCGTATGAAGATAGATTTTCAGCTGCATTGAGATTTAGATTGATTTTAACCTATCTTTTACAAAAAAATCGACTAATGTGATATAATCTTTAATAGACTNAAAAACCACTATTAACAATATAATGAATTTGCAATTCATTAAAAATAAATCATGATTCTTTTATTTCCGGTCAATAGTGTGCTGAATATTTTCTCAGAAATAGCTTAGATTTTTTCATGTATAGTGTTAGACGAAAACTATGTAAAGACGTGACTATACATGGTAATTGATTTCTGAGGCCATCAATAGGATGCTACTCAACTTATTTATGAACATATTTTAAATTAAGAACAGTTGAAAACGTATTTTTTCTAGGTGATGATCTTGAATACTTTGAATTATAATTGTTTTTAATTAATAAAAATCACATGTTTATAACTGATAAGACTACTCTCTAGTTTGCTTGTCTAGATACCATCAACTAACTGCAAATGCGGACTCTCCAATTTGACGATTTACTTGTAATTTTATTATATAATATACTAGTGGCAACCATCGATAGACAGTTTTAACACTATTTATTCATCAACAATTAGAACAAACTACAGGATGTTTATTGTTATTTGACAGATATTTTTATACTAAAAACATGAAGTGATTCCAAGGAATGCAATACCAGTGTGCATCTATGCCATCTGACGAGAATAATTATCTTTCGTTAAATAATATTGAGCAATCCAAACAATCCAAGTAATAATAAAAGGCTGGGATTGAAATCGGAAGCTTGAATGGAAACAAACAGAAAAATCACTTTCACTGAGATCTCTTTAATCCATAAACGATTCAAGCTGCGGATTATCAGTCGTCTTTTTGTGTACTCAAAAAAAAATGAGTACACTATAGAATCGGTCAGTGCGTCCGGCCGGCCGTTTACACGATAACTCCGGAAAGGCTGATCAAATTGTCACGAAATTTTGTAGACAGCATTATCTCATCAATATCTCGGTCGAGTTCGAAGATGAAAATAATTCGTCGAGGATTTACTGAGTTACAGCAAGAAATATCATTATTTTCTATGCAAATATTAACCTATTCCAATTTTTACAAATCAAAATCTTTGTCATAGTAAAAATGAAAACTCAACTATTATATACCATTCGATAGAGAATTTCACGGGCTACAAAATGATGCTAAAGGGTGTGGGTGTGGGTGTGGGGTGTGGGTGTGGGGTGTGGGTGTGGGTGTGGATGTGGGTGTGGGTGTGGATGAGCGTGTTAAACTTATTTTTTCCGATATTCTCGCACCCACACCCACACCCACACCCTCGAACAATAAAAACCTTCGTTTTTTTATAATCTTCTAGAGATTATCCTGGAGTAATATTTGACTGTGGTTCATCGAGCGAAGATGATAGTTAATTTTTAAATCTTCTCAATTCTTGAAAAAACTGCAAGCTGCAATTTCTGCCAATATTTTTTTTTCTTCGAAATTTCAACTTAATTTTTGATAATTTTTTGTTTCATGCAAACCGTTTGCAAAAACTTCTCTCACAGATTTCTGTATTTTGTTTTATTGAAAGGTAGGCTTAGTAATGAGGCAGGTGTGATAAATATCAATGAAGAAAAGAGTTATAATCATATCCCACACACTCTCAACAAATCCCCTTCGTCTATTTAAAACAAATGAGAATGAAAAACAAAAGAACACGAAAAAATTGCGTCATGTTAATGCTTTATTATTATTTTTACTCTATGATTAGTAGGGAAAAAAACAAAAATCAATGGTAACAATATTTATACTTCAACAATCTACCAATTATACTATGTCATTTTTCTGTGAAAAAAGTAATTATAATTAAGTATAAATGAATGAACACAACGTTAGTACAGCACCAATACGTGCAACAAAGCCAGACGGAGATGCACTCAAGGACACAATCGATTCGATGCGTCTCAAAAAATCTTGCTCGTATAATTCAATATCAACTATTAATTTCAATGTCAAACCATCAAGTTTTGCTCCTGCTTTCGATATTGATAAGTTTAATATTGAATTTCAACGATTATCTCTGGATTATAAATAATTTCTATCAGAGCTGCGCAAAAATCCCGATAACAAAGGCTTACGAAACGCAAGAACGTGTTATTGAAACCAGCTGTAGTAATCAAACTAATGATTCAGTGCAGTATTCGCCTCGTGTAGAACCGTTTCAATAACACTAAAGTTCTGTTTAAGTTTAAAAATTGGAAAATACGTTTCATCTAGATTTCCAATCGATGGGTGTTGCAAAAATTCGACATTTTGAAGTGAGACAACAGAGCAAACTCTTATTTTCAATTGAAATGGTGTGCCGAAAATTTTGAATTGATGGATGTTAATATAGCCTACAAAATCTTGCATTCCTTTTCAATTGTCAGAGTAGACACAACAGGAAGAGTAAATGAAAATGATAAAAGAACGAAAAGAGAAAAATGCAGAATATGAAAAATGAACTTAAGGTTGTGCAGTATTACAGGTACTTACAGGTATGAGAAACTGGCCGTTGAGGCAGTTATCAAACTAGTTATTTAACTGGCTTTCAAGTCGATTAATATATGTGACTATCACGTCCGTGTTTACATATATATGTATATACAGTCAGTTAGCTGCAATACACAAACTATTCATATCGTTTTCGTCTTTTTCATTTTTCAGCACAAGAAAACACACGATATCACCACCACCATGGTCGCCATACTCGCGGATCCAACATTGGCTGTTAACTATTGGGGTCTTTTTCTCATACAGGTCTTTATCATTCTTGTCCTTGTTCGAGTTCTAGGATGGTTTCTTGCATTGATCAAACAGCCACCGGTAATAAATAGTTTACTCATTGATTATTAATCGCGATGATCAATGTATTTCCACCAGCATCATGGAATTACTTTACATTAGTCGGCGATATTGGTCTCATTTTATTTATGTTCAATTTAGGCTTAGAACTTGACCGGAAATTACTTAAACATGAATGGAAATATTCGCTTCCAGTATCGATTTCTACCATTCTCGTACCCTATGCTGCTGGTGCTTCATTGGCTCTCTATTTATATGGTATCAACGATCGAGATGGATTTGCGCCACCTAGTCGAGTTGCATTCATTCTATTTGCCGCATCGAGTATGTCATTCACAGCTTTTCCTGTACTTGCATCTATTCTTACATCAACCAAACTTATGTCAACACCACTTGGAACATTGATGATTAATTGTGCAGCTATGAATGATATTTTGGGTTGGTGTTCATTAGCGCTTGCCAGTGCATTTGCCAAAGGTTCGGGTATTATGGGCTTATGGTAAGATTAAATCAACAACCAAAAACAGATTAAATAAATAAAATTTCATTTTCTTAATTCTAGGGTGATTCTTATTTCCATTGGCTTTGTTATTTTCATGTTTACAATTGTTCGGTGTTTGATTTTACTTGTGCATAGATTCTTGTTGAAACGTAATGATGAAATGAATCGTATATTTCTTATTGGTATTTTTCTTATTCTAATTGCATCCGCCTGTTTTTGTGATCTACTCGGTATTCATTCATTTTTCGGCGCATTTATTGTCGGTATTATATGTCTAAAATCGGGTCAACTCGGTGCTCAATTATATCCGAAATTGCAGTTAATCACTGTTGAACTATTACTTCCATTATTTTTTGCTGCTAGTGGTATGCGGACAAGTTTGGGTTCATTAAATAGTGCATTCTATGGTGGTATTACTGTGCTTATTTTTGCAATTGCTACATTGGCGAAATTTTTACCTGCATGCATTGTAACAAAAATTGTTACTCGACGGCCATGGAAATTTGCAGTAAGTGTTGGTATACTGATGAATACCCGAGGTTTAGTCGAACTTATTGCATTAAATATTGGTCTTGAACTGAAAATTCTTTCACCACGCGTATTCACCATGCTTATTATTATGGCACTTGTAACAACATTTCTGACATGTCCTATACTTTGGCTTGCCTATCTTCGAAAATATGACCCAGAAACAGCGACGTTGTTAGAAGAAGAGAATGGCGGGAAAGATAACCTACCACAATCCGAGATAAATCCCGGTCTTCACCAACGTACTACCTTCAGAAATGGTATCCGCCCCCGGTTGCCAGTGCGTGTCAGTCAATTGACATCTCACCCAGAAACTCTAGCCAATCGATATCCGTTCTCTCGATCAGCATACGCTCCTTATCGAACCATGACCACCTTGCAACGAATCTGGCAAAAACATGAGATGGCGAACAAGCAAAAACTATCGACCAACATTAATAATTCGCAGCAGACGCCAACATCATCGATTCTCAATAAGTTTTGAGAGAACATACAACGAAATTTATGACTTTATATTGTTCGCTCTTGAACCCCATATGTATTTCTATCTATTTCAACAATGCTCGTATATTTTTATGCTATTGAAGAGTGCTGTAAATATATTTCAAGTACTTGAGGTATTCCTCTTGAATGCGTCATAGTGAATTTCTAGATCCATGCTAGGAAAAATATCTGTTTGTAAGATTCTAATAAGAGTGGGGAGGAAGACGTTCCACAACACAAAAGCCCACAACTTTCTATAGAAATGTTTTGTCTGAGATTCCCATTGGTTCCTGTTGTTTAGGATTTATTGAAATTCATTGATCTTGTTCCTTATTTGACATTGTTTCTAGTATTTCAATTGCAATCTTAACATAAACAAACATATTCAACTAATTGATTTCTTAATAATAACTATCGATGGCGAAAACTCAAGGATGTTCATTAAACCAGATGTATATATTACAACATTCACACAAATCAATGTAAAAAATGCTTTGTATTAAATAACAAATTTGTTTTATTTGCCATATATGTACGATCATTCCTTGTATGACCTTGTTCAGTGACATCGAGACGAATTTAATCCTACTGTATAATTAAATATTCTTTATTTTAAAATAAATTTTATTGTCATTTTTAATCAATACTGGTTGAGGATCGGAAACAGTAGCTTCATGAAAAATAGCTAGACGGTCAATATGATCGCCTTTTCTTTGAAGTTGTAAATTGATTGGTTCTGAGACCTATTTAATTTAATCATAATATGGAATTTGAATATTAGAAATATAGGATATGAACCATTCGATTGGAAATCGACCTGAAAAATGATATTTCCTATCCTTATTTTTTCAATTCTACCATTTGAATAATTAAAATAAGATCTTTGATTGTCATCAATTGAGCATTGAATATCAATTGGTAAGAGATTAGTAAAATGAAGAACTGGATGAACACAAAGACTAAACCTAGTTTGATTGAGTTTGTGAGTCTTTGTGTTTGAATACGTATCAATATATTCGTCATTACCCAGGTCAAACAATCTGGCTGTAAGATCTTATATGTTTCATACAAGAGCATATTGGAACTTACTGCATGATCTTATATGAACGTAAGAGATCGTACGATAATCGTGTAAGATCTTGTACGATTTCATACTTAAATCTTAAAGCCAGCACTTCTGATAAAATCTTACAGTACGATTCTTGTATGATCTTATGATCAGATCGTGTATGATCGTATAGTATTCTTGTAAGATCTTGCAGAACCTTCGTACGCATCCTATAATGAAATCTCGTTCTCTAGTTCCTACTCTCTGCGTGGTATTTTAATAAAATTGGTTTTCTCATGCTATACATATATTTATTTCATCAGTGTAATCAATTACCATAGCATAAACGTACATGTATGCATAAAAATATAAATAAATAAAAAGAATACTGCTACTAATAATCTATTTCGATTAATAAGCCATTACCGCATTGTTCGTAATGTGCTTCAGTATTTGTATAACGCAGAACTGATGATAAAGCCGATGATTGTGGTTCACATTGATGCTACTGTTGTTTTTGTTGTGAATCTGTTTTATACTTACAACGTACATCGCACAACATTTGCGTTAAAGATCTATGAAGGCGTAACAATTGAAGAACTCGTCCCAATATGAGTTATTTATGTGAAAACGAGCACATTGCATCTAAAATTGAAAAAAGAATTAATTGACAGTTTGAGTCAACAGTTTTAACAAAAAAACTTTAATCAATCTAAAACAAAAGCAGATAAAAAAAGAAGAAAAACTGTCTTTAAGGAATAGTTGTTTTTGTATTATATTGTATCATGAATCAGCGGTGCTAGATTAAAAAAGAAAAGAGCTCTTAGAAGCAAATTCTTCTCAACTAATTTTTTTCTAATCGGGATCATTGAAATTACTGCGGAAAACGAATGGGAATGTTGAACAAAGATCAGCGAAACGTAACTGCTTATCCATTTATAGGGATATTTCCTTTCAGGCAACGAGAATTATTTGAAATAGCAGTTACTCCTATTTTAATAATAAGTAGAAAAAGGCTTACCTTTAACAACACGAATATGATCAGGATCATGCACAGATTTGACATAAGTCGAATTAACATGAAGAATTGATTCACTCGTTTCAGCCGACGAGAATAAAATTTTCATAAAATCTTTCGAGCAAATCCACCATATTCATAATTACCAGCGTCATAAATATCTAATAGATTTTGGTCATTATATTCTTTAACATACAAAAGACCAATATACATGCATAAGAAGATAAAAATGTCACTTACTCTGTTCGACGAAATATTTCACCATCACGACGACATTTTTCTAAGCTAGAATCGATCTAAAATAAAATGTATGAATTTAGAAAATTCTTTCAAAAAATATGCACAAGTCCTACTATTGTTTGATTCATTTTTTTTCGAAAATTCTTGAATTGTTTTTTGACTTTTTCTTGATGAGTTTCAACACGATTAACTAATTTTGAAATAGCATCGGCTAAATCTAAAAGTATATAATTAACAGGTCAAACAAGAATTAGAAAAAAATATTGAAAACAAGAGAAAAATCATTAATATAGAGTGTTTCAATTGAGAATAAAATAAACTTTTTTTGAAATATTGGGTGAGTTTATTTTTAGAGAGATGTCAATCAATTGATTGCTCAATAATTTTGATGCATTACTTCTATCAACATACCTGTACGTAATTGATCGAATTCGAGTTGAAAATTCTTCATTTGGTGTTCCTTTGTTCGAGAAGTCATTCTTTTTGAAATATTTTTATCATTTGACACTAAAATGTTAATTGTTCGGTAACTATATAAAAACAAAACTTTTAGAATGAATCTTAGAAAAATCTAGTATCGAGCATTGTTTATTCTACATCAACACTAAAAAATAGATGTCGTTGTAGTCTAAGAAAACTTCGCGTGGTGTTGAAACATTACTCATTTTGGTATATTTAGAACTTTTAACTCATCTAAGTGACTTAAAAAGATAAAATTATTGTATGAAATGCAGCTATATAACAGGCTAGTTTTTGATGAAATAAAGTCGCCTATGACAGAGAATTCTCTAGAAGATATCGTAAATGGAACAAAATGACTCTAAAAACAATACACACAGATATAGATATTATTTTTATCTAGGAAATATGGATGAATAAAGAATTTCTTAATCGTTTCGCTTGAAATGTTTTAAAATAAAGCTGTTGGGAGTGTGATATCTTGACAAGTAGAACACAACTATGTAAAAGATGTGTTTCCAATTAAATAATACGTGATGTTCTAAATTAGAGCAATTGTAATTATTTTTAAATAAATTTTTAAATAATAGAAATTATTGCTATACGGATTATTTGTATTAGTGGAATCCTAATTTACGATCTTATCAGATCATACAAGATACCGACCGTCTGATTTTGAAAGAATCTTACAGTAAGAATCATATGAGATCTATGCTAGCATCTTATAGCAAGAATCCTATAGAATCTTACGATATGACTTTTGTACGATTTTGAGAGATCATACAGTAAGAATCTTATGATATCAGATTATCTGTAAGATCTTGTAAGATCGGATATGATCTGTGTACGATTGTTTCACCTGGGTAGGGGTGATGAAGTTAAATTTATTATACTTATAAGTCAAAATTTATTTCCTTTAGTGTCGAATATAACTGCCCGTATAATTCTAATATTCATTTATGCTATTGTTAAAGCTAATTCACCTAATCTTCTACCTATGGCCTTGTCTACACTAGAGAAGTTAATGCTGAATTAAGAAACATGGTTGGTTAAAAAGTTAATTCAGATTTAATGCACTTTTGAAAAGTGAATTCAAGTTAATGCATCAATCGATAAAGAACTTGATGAACTAATTAGAATCTTGGGCAAGACTCAACGAGGTCGCTGTATATTATCGATAAATAGATATTTTATGAAGAACAGGAGGTGAACTATAAAAAGTAAGAACCCTAGAATATTTGACGAAACTATAGTTGAAATAAATAAATTAGAAAAGTAGATATTTTGGTGACAAATTTCGTTATTTGTCGTTAATCATCAAAAAGAGACAGAAGCGACTTTTTTCTTTACTGAACATGTGCTAAGTTTATACATTCAGACTACATTATAGCGGTTACTTCTCAATTCTGATTGATGCATTAAACTTATAAGTGTAGACGTGCGTAGATTTAATTCGAATTAATGCCGCATTGTCTTTCTAGTATAGACACGGCCTATTATGCAGTCATTTTATTTGACAAAAACGAAAAGTTTTATTTTTATCTTCTATATTTTAGATATGTACAAGATCTATAGTCATCATGTTTTGGAGATGAAGAAAGTAATATGATTGAACAATGTTTGTATCAGGTGTTAAATTTATACATGAGATGATTTACCTATAGACAAAACAAACGTTCGTATAATGACGCTCAGATATGGAATATTTTGTTTCAAAAGAAAAAGAATTTTTTATGGAGTCATTTTGTGATTTGATAGATAGCTTTTCTCTTTTTTTTTAATGATTTTCTATATCTATACCACTCTTTTGCATACAACTCTGAATTAAACTCAATTCTATGATTTGTTTTCATCATGAAAATCGTATACCTTTGTGTTTATGTTTTTCTTTCACTTGACTATTTGAGTGGAGTGTTCACTTTTTTTGCATATTAAAGTTAACAAAGTATTTATTTACAATGATCAATTGGTTTTCATGCGTTCCCTAGCGGACCAATGATGAAACGATTCTGTTTCAATGACGGCGTGGTAGACGGTGGTTTCATTTGTAGAGAGGGATGTCATAATCCCGTTACACCCGGTAACGACTTTTAATCTAATGAGCTATATATTTTAAAACTGAGGAATTTGAGTGTATTTGGTGTATTGCCTTTTGGGTAACGACTTTCGATGTGCCTATATGTTTTCGTTACCCAAAAAGGTAATACCCCAAATTCACTCAGATTCCTCAACTTTAAAATATATAGTTATATCGAACGTCGTTACCAAAATGGCAATAAATCAAATTCATCAACTTTAAAATATATAATTAGTTAGATTAAAAGTCGCTACGCAAAAGGTAATACCCAAAGTGAATCCATTTGCAAAACCGAATACTCCGATCTCGAGTGTAGAGATATATATTATGACATCTATGTGCTTTACAGTTTAATAACGAATTGTAGCAGCGTTTTGTGAGTTTAAATAGAAAACATAATCAGAATTGAGAGTTTTATTTTGGATAAAGAAACCCTTTGATATAGTATTCAAATTTGTCTTTCTATTCAGTGTACAAGCACATGAAAACTGATGATCAGTCGTCCAAAAAGATTATATTATTAGATAAGTGTCAGTGTATCCTTGTAATTTGAAGTCGTTAGTACATTTTCACGTAGTGTAAACTAATGAATTGTTCCTCAACAATATACGTCATACTCAAAAAGTAAGCGACATAATACATGAGAGACACCATTTTTATGTTCCGTTACATACACAAGGATTGTTCTCAATGGATTACACAGATATAATTAGCTACCAGCTACTAATCAAGCATAAATCTTTCACTGGAATATCTCTCTTTTAGTTCATATATTTATAGAAGAGCTCGAGTTTTTTCTGGTCAATGGCTTTCAATAGAACAAACCGAAATTCACACACCGACTCGTATTTGTTCTATTCAAAATTTTTGTTTTGAAACTTTGTCGCTCTCGTGTAAACATGTAGGATGGAAATGCATGTTGAGTAACTTATTTATACAAAAAAAAAATGATAAAACGACTCGTATTCCTCTTATCATTGGCCAGGTTCAGAAGTTTTCAATTAAATTACTCTGCATAAAAGATAGTTCATCTCTATTTAGAATAGATTCAAGTAGAGATGATCTTGAAATCTAGAGAGAGAGAGTAAAAGAAATATTTTTCGAGGCACAACTGAGAAACACTAATTTATCGAAATAAGAAGTCGAACATAGAAAAAAATCAATCAGTTCTATTCGATTGCTCTTAAGTAAATTGTTGTTTATTTCTATTGAACGAACAATGGAGAAGTGGTTAGAAAAGAAAGCTATTGTTTACCATAGCTTTCAAAGACAATCCCACATGTACCGCGAAAGAGAAAGTTCTATTTAGATATTTTAGAAAAAATTCTTTGCTTATTCTCGAAGTTTAGAAGATGTTTCTCCTTGCATAGATGTCATAATACCATTACACTAGGTAATGAGTATACAAAGTCATTGTAGATAAATGCCAACAAAATTTTCCGATAGTACCCCTTGGCTAACCACTTCGCTACCCTAACGATGTAACTATATGTTATATCGTTAGGGTAACGAGGTCATTACCCCCAAAGGCCCTTCCGCTGGAATAAATGTGTCAGAGTTCTTCGATAGATTGGGATCGAAATGTATCGTAGTTGCGCCTAAAAACGTTGTTACAGGGTGTAATTGGATTATGTCCTCACTCATGACGAAACAGAATCAGATTTAAGCTGGAAGTTGTTGAATGGGCGAGACATAGAGATTTTAGCGAAGTTATTGCGAAAAAATTAAGTGAGTAGTATCTCGTTGAAATTTTTATATAAATCGCACCCCATCTTAGCATAAGGACTTCCCGTTTTCGTTTTGAAATAGTATTGATGCGAAGATGTGAACATCTGGAGTTTTCGATCGCAAAAGATCAGCACTCCCACCCTTACATGCAAAATTTTACGTAGTGTTGATGAATCAGTTGATTTTATACCGATTTTATATTGTCGCAACGCAAAGTTCGAGCCATGTTTTAATTCCATATTTCTTTGCTATTATCAACAGAGAAATATTTTCTTAAAATCTTGTTTAGCATTTTATTTTGTCATGTTTGATTATAAATAGGGCTAAAATTGGCTGAGATTTCTGGGAGTACATTTAAATATATGTGAACATTTTCTCTTTATATTCGATTCATTTGTAATCAAGTAGACAAACAGAATAGAAAGTTTGTTTTTAATGAATTCAATGTATTTTTACAATAATATATTCTACTTTGATTTGGTTTGATTTCTTTGAATTTGGATCAAATAGATTTAAGTCACTCAGTATCTTTCTCGATTATTTCAAAGAAAATTGCAGAATTATAAAATAGGTAGTATACATATCTACTCCACAGTTATAATTGCGTCCGAATATAGATAATATTTTCATTAATTGCTACTTTTACCTAATGCCTTTTTTACGCGCGTTTGTTTTCGCACTTTATCTATACATAGGTATTCACAAATCATCGTTTTGCTTCTCATAGACTATCTACAACTGATGGTAGATTTCATTCAATAAAATGACTTATCGTACTTTTTGAGAATGTGTGTAGTTTTCTTCCTCCCCACCATGTACACCCCACCCACACCCACATTCACCCTCAGGTCGAAACGCGTCGTAGTAAGATTCAAAACACACCCACATCCACACACACCCAAATTGACTCTTTTTTGACAGTTCCGACGACGGTGCTTCACTTGTACGTCTTTTATCTCAACAATGCAGTGCCATATGGACGTGATATTTTAGATTTAGTATATCAACACCATGACCTTTGAAACCAGATATGAAAGATCAAAATTGGAAACATAAATCCGGACGGTCTCTATGGATTTGGTTTATCCTGTGGCGAAATCTCTCTTAATAGATTCCCAGACTCATAACCACACAGCACGATCACGTACCCAAAGTGAAGCTATTACTAAATTTAATAGTATTACTCCCACTGCGATTTCACTCATATGAAGAAAGCCATCTATTTTCATCAGATCGAAATAGATTTCGCAATGTATTGACTGCTTCGTCAACCTTTTCTTCGGTAATTCGATTGTAATCATAGACAACTATGATTTTAAAGTGGGATGTTTTTAATTTATCAGAATAAAGATAAAAAGTAATATATTCCAATTCATTTTCATTGATGAAATTGGCACAGAACAATTTGAATCGATACAAGTTAAACAACCAGCGTAACATGCTAAATGAATGAGATTCCGAAACAAATAACTTCAGCTCCAAAGAAACTATTGATATAACAGATCACATTACAAATATGTAACGACAATCTCTATAAACGGATACTAAAAGATGTTCTATAGTGTAAGTCTGGGTTATACGCATGTATTTATAGAGAAGATCC
Organism: Rotaria magnacalcarata; assembly: GCA_900239745.1. NCBI lineage: Eukaryota > Metazoa > Rotifera > Eurotatoria > Philodinida > Philodinidae > Rotaria > Rotaria magnacalcarata. Next base: position 13,168 of record OENM01002279.1, read on the forward strand.
ACCGTTCCTGATTCACCTACGCTCAAAATTTATTTTCTGTTTTTGGAATTACCCAGTATTCATCGTCATTGACAGAAGCGTCTAAAGTGACTTAAAATAACTGTTTGCGCATGCTTTGCATGCTGATAGCAAGCGCAGTTGTGACTATTTGAAGAGAGAACAGAAAACGAATACAGAATAACAAAAAATGGCCATAAATTTGGATAAGAACAGAAGTTGTGAGTCTCTCTCAAGAGTATTTTTTTCAAAAAATGCAAACTTTACACCACGCGGAATCCACAGCGTATTTTTTTTTATCGGGTTGCAATGGAGCAAACTATCACAAGTAAATATAGAGTGATGACTCGAATAGAGTTCTTGCAAAACAAACGGTCAACTGAATAGCAGTAAGACCTTATTCTTCATGGAACAGCCGTCGACTGAAGACCAAATCTGTCCCATCACACGAGATCATATTCATGTGCCTGCAATATCTATACATGGACACATATATGAACGTGAAGCAATAATACAATGGGTTAATGAGCATGAGTCGAGTCCGCTGTCAAGACAACCTCTTCGTCCTAACCAAATATTTTCTGATGAAAATATTGCAAGGACCATGAATTCCATCACGAGAGTACCAATCTTACAATCACAATCACCAGCCTTAGAAACGAGATCACAAATTGTAAACGATGTACCAACATCTACTCCTCCATCTTTGCATAGACGACGATATTGCGATCGAATATGCAGTTCACCCTTTAAATACTGCTTAGTTCCCATAATCGTGATTGGTATCCTGTCTTTTGGATTGATCTTATTATTTATTATACAGCGTCACCCTGATTGCACAACTCTTTCAGTCGCAAGTATATATGTTCCCCATCTTATTGACTATTTTCTCTTTCGGTAAGGACATTCTTGACATGCTAATCACATTAAAATGGATAATGAGAGAACATGTAGGAAGCATATTGCAATTCGAATAATAGTTTATTTTAGTAAAATTGGCAAACAATAGCCATGCTCTCGATATTGGACAGACATCTAAGGATTAAAAAAATGTACACATGAATATTGGTAATCAGCCTACAGTTGCAATGTAGTGATCCAAGACTTTTTATATGAAAATATATTGTTTTAATAGCAGCTAGAATTTTATTGTACTTACACAATGTATATAAAGAGAGACTACCAAAATAACAAAATTTACTTTTGCAGTTTTTCTGCAAAAGTAAATTCCATATAGGCTAACCTTATATTGAATTTTAACGATATTGTGTAATTACGATAACACTAATATATAGTGATGTCTATATGTATCACAGCCAATGAATGTTTTTAACGTTCTTCATATAGATTTTCATATAGACTGTTTCAAACTAGCGAACTAATGTTCTTTTACTAAACGATGACGAAATTCATCCATTCTGTTCTTTTCCAACTATATCGATACAGTTGGAAAGCATCTATATGAAGAACGTTAAAAACATTCATTGGTTGTTGTGATATATATAGACATCACCATATATTAGTGTTATCGTAATTGCACAATGTCGTTAAAATTCAATATAAGGTTAGCATATACGGAATTTACTTTTGCAGAAAAACTGCAAAAGTAAATTTTGTTATTTTGGTAGTCTCTCTTTATATACATTGTGTAAGTACAATAAAATTCTAGCTGCTATTAAAACAATATATTTTCATATATTCAAAAAGTCGTTCTTACGCTTACACATTACAAGACTTTTTAATTATGCTTTTATAGAAAGAATAAAATTTCTTAACGGTACGATTTTGTGTCTGTTTGAGATTATATTTACAAATGATTCATAACATTGAAATCGGTTGATGAGTTTTGTTTATCATGAGACAAAATATTCGAGCTTTCCGCAAAAGTTGCATGAATAAAAATTGAAAATAATTTCCACAAAAGTGTCATTCTAAAGATGTTTCTCAAGAATTGATAGGATTTTAAAAGTGGTAGACATGTGTGAACATTGTTCTATTTCGGCCAGATATGCTTTATTTCTACTAATCAAAAGAAAAAAGCACAAAAACACAGCTTTTTCTAAAACAAAATGTAAGCCGGATAAAGTGTTACGTGAATCTTCGTTGAGGTAAATAATGACATATTATTAAATTATACAAATGACTCATATTGTCATTCTTGAATCTGATTTTAGATCGATCATGTCCAAAAAAAACTTTTGAAAAAACTCAACTGTTTCGTCTGAAGAGTCCTCCATTCGACAGATATGAATTTTATTCTCACATGTTTACGGCCAAGTCGAACGAAGATATTATTACATTTTCTTTTGGAAAAAGTGTCGCTGGATATTTAGATGATATATCTGTTTATGATTTTTCGATCAGCGAGGAGCTAATGAAAGATGGCAACTTCGAAAGTGGTACTCTTAAAAACTATTGTGTGTGCGTTTCGAAGGATTCAACCTGTGAGAGAATACAAAGTGATCAATATTCTGGCTCCTATGCATGTAAAATTAATAGTTGGGGTTTAGTGGAGCTGTCACAAGGACTAAAAACAATCGTTGGACGTAGTTATAATGTTAGCTTCTGGTACAAAAGTCAAGATGGTGCCTACGAGGATCTCTATGTGTTTACGAGTGCGCAAAAGACCGTGAATTAACGTTATTTCAGATAATTTCCAACAAATTTTAATTTTATTTTAACTCTTAAGAGAGAGTCCACGAAACCACCTAGCAATTTAATTAGGAGATGGCAGCTGAAAAAATATTGTACTTTCAATTTAGGTGCTTTAAACGATAGGCCTACCCTAGTGAATGTACTCATCAAGAGAGTACTCAAAAAGTACTCACGCTAGAAAATGCCGCGAGAACTCATGAGTACTCGGGGCTTTGAGTACTCATTAGTAGTACTTGTGCTAGGATATGAGTATCTGAGTACGACTATTGAGTACTCGCCTTATAAAATTGAGTGTTTCTTGAGTACTCATCATACATTCTGTGAGTTCTCTGGTGGGCTTTTCGTAAAATACTCAGACCTATATTTTGTTCAGCATCCTTGTACTAGGTTTAATTTATTTATTTCAAAAACTAATGATAGAACAATTGGCTTACACGATAAGAATCTAAGAAGCGAAGTGTTTCACCGTCTTAATTTTTTTAAATTATGATATACAGATAGAACATTTATCCACAGAATGTAAGAAAAAGTGAATAAAAACTTGTAGTAAGAACACCACAAACATATGAAAACACAAACACTAATGAGAAATAAATTATGAATCAAATTAATATACGCGAGAACAATACACATTCACTTAAGATCGTTACAAAAAATATAAACTTTTTTTAAATCGAAAACAAAAACCCTTAAGTAACAAACAGAAAATGTATTAACTGTCTTTTGTATGATAAATGCTTCTTCACAATATAAAATTTCACGTTTTTGGAAAATTTTTCTGATGCATCATGCTCTTCATTAATTACCAGAAAATAATTTAAATTTATCTAAAACGATATTGCATCTTTGATTTAAGAAATTAAGTTTAACAAATAATTTTACATTTTCAAATAAATACTTTGTCTTACTCGAGAAATGAAATGAATTTATTTTCTTCTATTCTTTAAATAGCCAATTGATTAAGTCACATGAGTGACTCATCACAAAATATAGAGAATAAATTGACAATTTATTTTTAAAGTTCTTCCTTAATTTTCGATTCATTATATAGTTGTTCTTAATTTTACAATATTACTTTATTTTCATGCATCCTAGTGCATAGATGTTTTGTTAAGTGTCTTCTGAAAACTGACGATGAGTACTACCTCGAGTACTCGTATTTTCGTATACGAGTAATTCTTAGAGAGAAAACTCACTGGAGTACTCGTCATAGTACACGAAAAGCATAGTTAAGCACAAAATTCATCGAGTACTCACGCGAGTAATCTGAGTACTCATGTTGCAAAGTCGTACTCGCTGGACGAGTGCTTTCACTAGGGTAGTCAAACTATAGATGAATCCAAAATATTAGCCATTTCTGATTATCCTATGAAAAGTATAGGCTTTACAAATAATTTACGGGGTAGGTGTGGATGGGCACTGTAAAAAAAAACATAGAATAACTGATAAACGCTAAAAGGGTTTATTAAAGTGCAATGTACCACAAACCCTTTAATAAACCCTTCAAAAGGGTTTGTACAAGGGTATATAGAAGGGTTTAGTATCTTACTAAACCCCTTCAAATACTCTTCTAACGGGTTTCTGAAAACTTACTTTTAGCCAGGAATAATGTTCAGTTTGATGAGCCATTGAAGCAAATCTATTTGAGAAAAATTAAAAACATTATTTTTTAAATAATAATTACCTATAATTTTGAATTTGTTTTTCACTAAGAGAATAAAAATAAGATTTATTGAAAGGAAAATTATACTTACTTGTGGTTGCGATTTCGAATTTTGAACTAAAACAATGAAAATAAGAATTGTTTAATGAAAAATTATACTTACCTTCGATTTTGAATTTAAAATTGACTAAAAGAAAAAAAATGAAAACTTCAAATAGAAAAATTATACTTAACTAGAATTTTCACTTCCATATTTAACTAAAACATTAAAAGCAATAATTCTAAGAAAAAAATTATACCTACTTACGATTTTCAATTTCAAATAGAACTAAAAGGATAAAACAATAATTAAAATACAAAGATTTTGCTTACCTAGAATTTTCAATGTGAAATCGAACTAAAAGATTAAGAACAATAATTTTAATAAAAACAATTATATTTACCTACGATTTTTAATTTTCTTTTCTATCCAACTAAAAGACTGAAAAAAAACATATATAAAAACTAATGCTTCCATTTGATCGGATCGCCTGGAAAAAGCTAAATCAAAAGCAGTTCATTCAAAAAAACATAATAATTGCATAGAATTTTTTAACTTACTAATGAAATTCTTCAAGATTTATGAATAAATACCTATGTTTTTTTTATAGTAGCCTCACCTACCTAGAACAGAGTTTCGTTTTGTTTTTCAGGCTGATCTGATTAATGAATATGATAATCTTTTAATGTGATATTATAAGCTATTGCAACATGGGCAAAACTAAAGTTATAGTCTGTTTTTCCTTAATCTGTGTTTGTATTGTACGATTTCCTATCTAATCGCAAAAATACTTGATGAATAAGTGTCATCAACCAGAAAAATCAACATCATTTTGATATATATGTATAGCGTGTCCGATTTGAATTTTTTTAGCGCAAAAGAGTATTTCATGAAAGGGTACAATAATAAACCCTTTGAATACAAAAATCGAACAATAAACCCTTCACCGTAGAATAATAAACCCCTCATCGCAGATTCACAAACCTTTCTCTTTAAATTCTGGTGCAATAAACCCTTTTTATTTTCAAATACCCTTAGTTTCATAAACGCTTCAGGTAATAAACGGTTTCAGAGTTTCGGACAAAAACATAAAGCCTCTAGGGGTTTATGAAATTTCTTTTTAGTACTAGGGTTTAGTATTCTACCAATTTTTTTACAGTGTGGGGTGTGGGTGTATATGGTTTCTTCATGTTAGCACCCACATCACACCCACACACCCAATGTTATAATGATGATGGATATAGTAAAGGTTTACCAGCTTTGGCATATGAATTAAATGTCTTTTTCACAAGAAAATGCAAACTCAATGAATTGAAATTATTGTTGTCTCAACATGCAGCTATTAAAAGCATGAGTAGAGATTGATTTTTCTGTTCATTGTGACAAATATTCCACGGCTCTTGTTTACTCTTTTTCAGTTATAGGTCAGCAAACTTGAAAAATTAGCTGCGGAATATAATGTCGAAATACTTTTTTCGCCGAAGTACCACTGTGAAACAAATCCAATTGAAGGATATTGATGTCACTCGGAGCAATATATACGAAAAAATACAGATCAAATTTTTCAAAGATTATTAACTTTGATGCCTGAAATAAAAACAAATTTTATTGATAAGCACCCAGGTCAAATACGTACGGTGGGAAACTGTCTAATCCGGTGATTTTCCATCGAATTCCGGAAGCAGTATTCCGAAACGTTTTCCGGTCTCCGTTTCCAGGGTATTTCCC
>OENM01002281.1:0-19238 GCA_900239745.1 Rotaria magnacalcarata
GGGCAGGACGCAATTTTTATTTTGGTCCTGTACTGCCGCCCGCCAGGACAAGAAACTTACCAGGACAGGGCAGGGCAGGGCGAAAAATCTCGTCCTGTGCACGTCTCTGGTTGACACCTAGATTCTGATCAGAAAACTATATATATATATATCGTACTTTCGATAAGCCATTTAACCCATTGAGTAGGAGCGACATCAACACCCACATCTTAGTTATCCCTTAGTCTATCGAACGTGAAATTGTTTTTATATAGTAAAAATAATCCTATACTTAAAGGTTAAACACTTGATAGATTACAGTGATAGCATAAATTAGCCGAATCAAAGCACTATTTAGGATTTAAATAATGTGAAAATATTTATTATCCGTTCGAACTCTGAGGAGATTCTTATTAATAATATCAATTAATAACAGCAATGTTAAAAAGAGCGAAAATTATTTCATAAAATTATTTTCTCATCAACATCAAACTTTTAACAGAGTATAATGTTTGTGCAAAGTGTCTATTGCTGAAGAGACCTTTTTTATATGCAGACTTGCAAAAGTTACAAGATAGAGAAGATTAATTGAAGTGAAAACTGTGACACTGGTATTCTTAAAGAATTTCTTTATTCATTAGTCTCATTAAATATCAGTTGTCATTTTAAGTGATAATTTTTCTCGGAATATATCAAGAAGGAAACGACGTACTCTCGCATTATTGGAGTTCAGGAAGTACAAGAGGCACACGAATTTTAATATAAAAAGTGTTTAATTCAATTAAAAAATGACATATTCTCATATTTTCTGGACTCACACTGTAGCTCCTGAACTCCGACAGTACATTGGGAGTGCGAAAATACACCGTTCCGATTTGTACTCTCTGTAGCACGTAACTATGCCAATCTAGCGCAGACCATGCTCACATATGTTGCATTCGGTAAGAATTCGATTCCCTTTAGTTTAATGCTTGGAGAGTATTATGACGTTAAACTCTCGTTACCATTTGTAACGGTATTACGAGATCAATGGCCATATTTGATCCTATCGTATTAAGTATTATTTACAGTTTCTAAATTACCAATTAATCGTTCTTTAAACTAGTAAATAATTAATTCTTTGCAAACTTTATTAAATTTAATTACATTCTTCTGTTAAAACTGGTAAAATTTTAAAAATATTACCGAACTAATAAGTAACTTGAACCTATAGCTACCTCAAATCTAATATAATGAATGTGAGATTCGCATTTATTCTTTTCAGACATCAATCATTTTTGTTTGCTTCTTTTGACTTGTCCTATTTTCTGCTGTCTAATTTACAACAAAAGATAAGTAAATCTTCATTCGTGCAGGGAAGAAGAGTACAGATTAAAAATCCTATTCAACTAACTTGTTGAATGTTTCAAGGAGAAGAAGATATAAATAATATTGAAAAATATATACCTGCATTTTCCATATCATTTCAATATCTTCTTTTAAAATGTTTGGTGCGATAAAATCCACTAATGTTCGCACTTTTTCTACATATTGAATTTGATCAATATCTCCTATTCAGATAAAATAAAGGATAAATAAAATAAAGATTTTATTTCTACCTTCTAATACTTTCGAGAGAATAGAATGTTCAATAATCCATTTACTAACAATATCGCGTGGAATTGATCTACGATTTTCAATCATTTTTGAAAGCTGCCAAAAAGAAACAATTAAAATAAATATTTTAACCGTAAAAATTATTTTACTTCTTTTAATGAATTCATTTTAGCATTAAAATTTGATAGAGTAACCATTTTAAGTAATATATCGAAATGTAGTTCTTCCATTTGTGCAACGCGGTTTTCCCATACAACAGAAGATATTTTACGTAAAGTTGTAAGTAATTCAAATATTGAACTTGCTGACTAAACAGTTTACGTAAAGATAATTATATTCAGAAGAAGAAAACAATGAAATCTAACAAACTTCTGTTTTAAAATCTTCTTCTTTCAAATTTTTAACATAATTTAAAGCTTCTTCAGTATGTTCACTAAATAATTGTTGATATTTGTCTATGAAGAGATAATCAATACATTGAGCAAAAGGTGAAAGCAATGCATTGTATTCCTATATTTATCAGATAATTAGCAAAGAAAAGAGAGATTTGAATTCTTACAAGAGCTGTCAATGGTTGTTCACTTTTAAATTGTCTTTTTAAATGTTGTATTCCATCTTTTAAAACAAAACGGTTTATTATTTCACGCAGCCAACCATATTGTTCATTTTTATTAGAATCAGAAAAGCTTGACAATGATGATTTAGCCAATAAACGTTCACCCAATTGTTCATCATAATGTGAACCATCATATGATCTGTTTTTATTTTTTTGTTGAAAAACTGAATCATGATCAAAGAGTATAGCTAAAGTTTCAAGTAATTGTGTTGGTACTGGAGAGTAAGCAAGACGAGCAGCTATTAGATCAACTAATAATTGCATCATATCAAAGACACCAAATTGAACCGTAGCTGGCCAACTATTAACACGATCAGAGCATTGTAACTAAAATATGACACTAGGTGAATCAATAAAAAAGAAAATTGATTTTTAATACTTTTTGAAAAGCAGCTGGAATTAATATTTCCATAAATTTTTTGCAATGTTCATCTTGATCAGCGATTCCTAAAATTTTAAAATTACAAAAAAATTAACTAACTATTAGTTTAACCATCAATCGCAAGTCTCGTAGCAGATAAAAGGCAACGACCAAGGTTTTCTTCACCTAAATATGAACAAACGAAACATTTAGTCGTAAAAATATTTATTCGTATTAAATTTACGTTTAAGAGGAATGAACCATCTGTCCCGATAGACTCTGTTCTCAAGATTCAGAAAAGCATTTGTTGTAAATGTATTTGAAGTTTCCATCGATAATTCATTCGACGAATTATTGGAAGTTTTATCTAAGGTGATCTTTAGAGAGAAAAGAAAAGCGGTTTAAATTAAAATCGAATTCTTAATTTTACGTTTTGTTGTTGTTCTATTTGGTCTGCAGTAAGTGAGCCAGTAAATATTGATGTTGGTCTTTGTTCGTTGGGAGTAATAAAATCATCATTAAAAAAAACTGACCCCGCCAGAAAAACAATAGCTTCACCAATATCATTCCCAGTTTGAGTTAAAGCCTGATGATTTAGTTCTCGATCGATAAAACCCATATTTTCTAAAATTTCCATATTTTCTTCCATATTTGATAAATTAGTTGATGCTGATAATACAGTTAATAATATACTTATGAAAAGGAAACGTTCTAAAAAAATACAACCTGAACTTAATTTCTACCGAGCAACACAATTTTTATTATCTTTATCAATGTAAGAACCTTCCGAAGGGTGTAGGTATCAGAGAAAAATAGCCACCTACACTCATACACAAGCTCACTGACACTTATCCACACGTCACCAAGTTCATAGGCAACTCGAATTTGCCGCAAAATTATTTTCCAGAAAAAGAAGCATCTTACCCACAGAATATAACTTACGAGATATAATCCGGCATAAGTGGCATGAGGCTGCATAAATCTTGATACCACTTATACCTCGCATAAATACTGTGGAGAAAATGGTTTTGCTGCAAGTTCAAATTTGTCAAATTACGACTTCACCCAGTTAGCATTATTGTCACAATCATAATCACGCAGACGTGATCCTCCTCGCAAAAATATAATAATTGAGAAAGTTAAAATAATGTCATTATCTTCATTGGTTCTTATCAAAATGTAAGTTGAAAGGGAGTCAGGCGCTTCGTTGGTGTGGGTTGAAAGGACAAAATTTTGGTTTTCGATTACTTTTCATATTGTTTTTGTCACCGTTTTGTTTTTGCAGAACGCCAAGCACATTTTGTTGTAAGACCAAATTGACATTTTGCCTCAATGACTGTTCCTTGTTCTGCAACGATAGATATTGCATTGGACGTCGGTGCGGGACTTCTCTTGTATTAGCCGCATGCCCGCACCTACATCCTCAAAGCAAGCGAGTAATTCGAATTTAGTCAACTTGCTAATACAATTTTTATGCAGAATATTGGATATTTTTATCATGCGAGACGCTGAGATTTATAAAGACGATAAAAATGAATAACTATGAAAAATTCAATGGAACTACGATTCTCTAGCATATGCACAATTTCTTTTGAATTCTACACAGAAAACTTCTCTGTTATAAGCTATACTAAGTTTCAATTTACTACTATAGCAGAGGAGAACAAGATGCCAAAAGAAAACAAAAGATATGTCTCACATAAATAATAACTCTATTTTATAGCCGACAGGCTTCAACAGCTTGACTTTTATTGCATCATACAAAGCAATGCTTTCTGCGGAAGTACAGAAATGCATTTGCCAACTTGGAAAAAGAAATCAACAACAGCACCTTTAGAACGCAAGAAAAAAACATTTTTCGATGAGAAATATGAAAAACAGGGTATTTAGAAATGAATGATGATAGCGCAAACAATCATATGATGAATAAAATCTGACTAAAGAAACGCAAAAAATCATTTTTCTGTAATGTTTTTCGTGTTCTATATGACGCAATAATTATGAAATTTCTGCGCTCTAAAAAATCAAGACGTATGTAGTGTACATGCAAGACGTTTCGTGCGCTAAAACAAGACGCTTCGTCTTCTTTCTGATTGGTTCATATCTAACTCGATAAGACGCTTCAAGCGTCAACGGATGACCGATTTTAGACACTCGAGCGTCTTAATCGATCCTGATTGGAGTATTTAAACCAATGTTTTTAAGCGTCTTACAGCAGTCTTTTCTAGACGCCTCTATCAATCTATGGTTCACTAATTCAAGAATTCATAATTTTATATGAACATTAGACATTAGAATAAATATTTTCAATGAAATAATTTTCTTGCACTCTACTCGACTTAAAATTATATTTAAAAACTAGAGAAATTATTATAAAGTTTTTTATATATTTTTTTTGATGTTTAATGAAATTCCTCGAAGGTGATATTCTTGTGGAATAAAATATTATCGTCGAAAATATTTTATTTAAGTAAGTCTCAGTTTTGAGGAATTTCATTAAACATCAAAATATATATATATATAATTTTATAATAATTTCTATAGTTTTTAAATATAATTTTAACTCAAGTAGAGTATAAAAAAATTATTTCATTGAAAATATTTATTCCAATGTCTAATGTTCATATAAAAACATGAATTCTTGAATTAGTGAACCATAGATTGATAGAATCGTCCGGAAAAACTCATGTAGCACAAGTCTAAACCGAAAAAAATAAGTCTTAAGTATTTTTTTTAAATATACAATACTAAAATATAACTGTACTCAGTTATTTTTGATAATTTTTCTATCATCTAGAAACAAATAAAAAAATTGAAAATATATTAGAAATAAATAAAAAAGAAATTTTGGTAAAATGGTTCGCATATTTTTAAAGCCCCTTCCCTTCAGATATCGAATCAAGAGATACGGATCTCTTCAAAACCACGAATATCCTCCATTCAAGTTAAAATTGAAGTAGTTCACGGCAGAAAAGTCATCGGAAAAACTAGTTCTGGAAAGAGTGAAATCCTAAATATTTAGAAGAAATCGAATAAGACTCTTTGTTTCACATTCGAAAGTAAATTCTCATAGCTACGAAAGAAAGTAAAAAATTGATCTATTGGTCAATAGCTAAAACAATGTTTTACGAGAAAGAGGAACTTAAGACACTTTCCTGTCTGTAGTCACTATATGTCTAAAACAAGACGTATTTCGCGTCTAAATTAGACTTAAGACACATGAACCGTCTTGTAAGACGCTTGGCATTTTTTAGAGTGGCATGTACATGCTGTGCAAGGATCATTCAAGATGACGATGGAGGTGGGGTAGATGTCGGTATAACTGCTGCTGAATGTTAATCTCCCTTCAACTACAATTATATCATTGAATGAAAACAAAAGTCATCAATAGTCTTTATGAAAGTGAAAACACATGGTTTCATTTAAATTATGTGAGATCAACGTCCCAGGAGGATCATCCTGCCGCCTGAAAGCCCATCGGAAACGGCCTGAAACGGCTATAAAANTAAAACGGCATTAATTTTCACCCTATTTCGCCGTAATCCGTCAGCTCGTTTTACGGGCCGTTTCTTTTTGCTAGAAAACGACCATCGTTGTTAACACTATTCTCTTCGTTTTCCGAGCTGACGGAAAACGGCGCCGTTTTTTAACGTTTTACATCGTTTTTATGCCGTTTCAGGCCGTTTACGGGCCGTTTTCTTTCACCTGGGGTTTTAAAAATTTTCGCATTAATATTTTTCGGTTGGAGAATGAATAAAGTATCTTTCACCTTAAATTTTGCTTCGAATTGATCGTCAGGATAGATTGAATAGTGTCGAAGTGGTGTGGGTCTGAAGAGAATATCTTGAGTTCTATCCACATACGTGCCCACACCACCGAAGTTCGATTGGACAATAATTGATGAAAGGAGAGTAGCATCGCTCTATAATTTATTTTTGTGGCTACACAGAAATTGATTGTAAATGAGATCAGAGAGGTTGCTACGATGTTTTTTAAAACGTGTTCTAGATTAACGTTCCGTAGTTGATCCAAAGTTACATCCTTAATCGAGTGCACTGATCAAGGCATCGGTCTGAGAAAAACGAGTCCACATTTTCCCGCAAGTCAGTATTGTGAGAGACAGTAGTGCAATAATACTTTCAGGTTGTACGAGACAAAAAATGCGTCCTAAATCGGATTTGTGTGTCGAACTGAAATTGAGTTTCAATCTATCATAGCTATTGGTGACCACATATAGATTTTTGCAAACTAGACGAACCGAAAGAAGAATGTTTTGAACATTCAGATAATCGAATATGAGATGAAGATGCTCGATCGGTAGTGTAGATTGAGATGCGTTACACATCGATGGGTGGCTTTTTGCATGCATAACCCAGTGGAGAATGAAGGAAAAAATTCTTTATTTACTAAATTGTCAGTATAAATTTGTGGATTCCCTTGATTGCGTAAGGACATCAACAAGCTGTTATGACTCATACATAAACACTTTTAGACTTCTACGCCGATTTGTTGAGAGTGTGTGTATGTGGGAATTAGAAAAGAATATCCATATCAACACCCACCCAATCAATTGTCCCACTTTCTGATTGAATTCATTGGGTCATTTCTTCGAGAAAAATCGCGATGGTTTCTTTTTTAACTAGAGTTGATAATTCGAAATTGTAATGTGATGTCTCATGACTTAATGTAAGGTTCCAATAGACCAACTTGACTTAATTGATTTAATGCAGACGAATAAAAAGAAACTATATTTACGGTAATATAGAGATTCATATCTATGCAGATTTGCGTCTCATTTTATTGGCTGATGAACGCAGAAAAAATCTTTTCGATCAATTGTTATTCACAACAATATTTTAATTGTTTCCATAACTTTCTTTTCTTTTCTTTTCATCAGCATCAGTTTTGCATACGTTCTTAAAATTGCCGATGTCTCTCGCATTTTTTCCTTCAATCAAATTTATGTCCAGAGTGAGGAATATAATTTTCAATTGATTATGATATGCGCTCCTATAGCGATACTTATCCTAGAAAATATGAAATTTGATTTGCGAAAGTCAGATGCGAAGCAATGGAGCAATAAAAATAGAGTGATGATGATCCTGAAACGATTGCACTGAAGCTGCGATGCATTGGAATAGATTCGCGTCGTATTTCAAAGTCTGTTCAACAAACAATGGAAAGTTGGTAGTTTTTGTTGAAAAAAATAAAGACACACATGAGAGTTGATAACTTTCTGAGAGTCAACTGTGATCATCAGAAATAGTTCACATCTCTGATTCAAGTAACAGTAGAGAGAAGAAGAGATCGTCATGTGGAGTGCGGGCGAAGAGAAGGTTCTTATCCTTGTTGATAGTAGAATCAACTTCAGTTGGACCAACAGACTTTTTGCTATTAGGCAATATGTTCATTCTCTTTTCTTCTCAATTTAAATGAAAGAGAAGCGGCAGCCGCATTTAAGCAAAGCGGCCTAGGCCTGTTGTGTCAAGTGTTCATTGTTGATGATTGGTGGATACAAATGTCTGCACAGATGAACTTTAAATAAGATGAGAAATCGAATATTACTGAATCATAAAGATATTTAGCTTTTTCTTCGCATTTTTTCTTCGGCATGCTCCATCATCAGCTACCGTATCCAATCTCAAACTCTTACCGAACGAGATTTTGTTTGACATTCTCTCTTATCTCTCAGTCTCAGACCTTGTCTATGGTTGGTTGAATCTGAATAGTCGCTTTGATACCATTGTGCACAGCTGTCCTATTCGACAAGTTTGCAATAAACCAAAATGGTGAATAATCAACTGATGATTTTCTCAGAATTGAATAAAAACTTACATTTATTTTAGGCTATGGCGATCACAACGATGGTTTGCTTGGAGTTATCCTACTGACGCCGAACTTCTTCAACACTTTGCTTCTCAAGTTGTTTCTCTTGAAATTCATCAACATCTCACTTTATCCGGTGTGAACAAAATTAATATTCTTCAGTACCCAAATCTTCGTCGATTGACTATTCGTCGAACTACTACATCTCAAGTGAATGCCATTCAAGTAAACAATTTTCCTTATCTGGAATATCTTACTCTTTCTGCAACGGAAAATATCAGCTTCAATTTTCTCTGTCAGTTCAAATTACTTCGTTCATGTGACTTAGGATCAATTCAAATCGACGATCAAGATACTTGTTCGTCGTCATCGATTGGACCATTGATTCTTCATTTACGGCATCATCTTCCTCAGCTGATTTCTTTCAAAGTGAACTTTATTTGAACTGGAATTTCCGTTCAACCATTCGATTTTGTCCATCAGAATCTGAGATCATTATACATTTCCATGTTCAATTTTCAGGTTTCCAAAGACCCGATTGATATCGATCGATGTGGTGTTGTTTCCACATTACTTCCTAGTTTATCACCTGACCAACGCATTCGGTGTCATTTAAACCTGTTTGGCAGGTCCAACTTCAATTTTGAACAATTTCAACGGGCTCTATGGAAACTGAATTCCTGTCGTTTGTCATATTCTCTCACCTATTACCTTCGATGGCATTCATTGCCAGACTTCGATCATATTCGACAATTGTCATTATTCCATCAAATCCGACCAGGTCCTTGTAATTCTGACAAATGTCATACATACAACTTAACATGGACGATTGTTCATGAAAATTTTCAAAATAAAATCGATAGCGGTGATAAAATTCACTCATTTGACGTCATAAGAGAGTTACATGACCAATATATGAAATTGAAATAAAGAAGGCTGTTTTGGATTTTTCATATGCATAGCAGAGGAACAATGGATACTAGACAGGATCAAGATAACAATCACTTGCTTGAACATCATTCTTCCTATAGAGACAAACTTGAAATCGACTGTATCTACCACATTTTTTGAAATCACAATTTAAGAGCAGAATGGTGACTGTAAAATGACATTACAGATATTTCTGCTTGTATACCAATCAAGTGTCGATCATCGAGTGGGTAAACCTGAATTGGGTCGAAATTAAAAATATCGAAAATAAAAATGTTGAAAGATGCATGAAGCTAGCTAAAGAACAAATATTGTTATTATGCTAAGTTAAGAATTTATTTTAGCATTAAATGGATGAGTTTTTATTTGATTTTTTTCTTGCAACGACGTATGATAAGCCAGTCTGAAGATCAGATGCGTAAATACGCTTTTTAACTCTGTTCGGTTATTGCATTTATCGTAGACTACTATAAACTTTATCTAATAATGATGCATTCAATTGTGTCTACATAGATAGTCCCTCTGCTTTTTTAAAATTTGCATGTAGATTAAAACATTGTTCACTCTATTGACCAGTAAAGTATTGGCAACTTAGATTAGTTATAAGTGTGTCTCATTGGAACAATTGATCATTACTGTCATTCCTCTTTATGTTTGATATACAGCATATTTTATCTGATGTCTCAGTTATGTAAACTTTGAAAGTAGAAGTTTTTAATTCGATATTTTTATTTTCGGCGTTTTTCTGGAGAATCCATTGTGTGACTCAGTCTGGTTCTTGTTCATTAACATGTGGTCACAGGCATGACATATGCCGTTAGATGAATCCTCGCATCACATGTATCTTTCCTTTTTCTTGTTTCGTTCGTGATCTCTGATCTTCCTCTTTTTCTGTTTTTTACTACATCAGTGCTGTAACAATTGATGAATCGTATAGTGTCTCTCTCTTTTCTGTTGATCTTCTTTTGTTTAATATTTTCATATGCATAGATGATTTTGATCGATTAATAGCTCGTATTGAAAATTTTTCATTATCTTGATAGTTATGAAACCTAGGAAGTAGTTATTTTGTAAATCTTAATTGTCACTTTCAATTATTCATCTCTTTTATTTCAAACTGAACTTGATTATTCAAAATATAAAGAATCTGGTATGAATAACTATAAGCAATTTCTCATTTTTAACAAACATAAAATAGTTTCAATCAAAATATCGTTAGAATTCGAAAGCAAGAATTCTTTTCTTGTTTACCATCGATTCGTTCGTCTCGAATCATTTTTTGTTCAACTAAAGAAACCAGATATACTTATTTCCATTCTTATTCATTTGGCATGTTTAACTTGTCTGTTCTCTTTAACTATTCATCCATGGGATATTTCTGAAAGTGTCAATGATATTTATCGATTAATATTTGTCTTATCTGCATTAAAATGCTGCCCATTCATCTCAGATAAGAAGACCCCACCAATTTCACTCCCGATTAGCTGCCAATAAACAACTGAGAGCGATTGAATAATTCGCTATTTATTATTCTCGCATTTTCAATTAAACTTTGTGCGATCATTTCTTCTACAACTTAACTTCGTTCTCGAAATCTTTTTCATAGTATTGATATCGATACTAATATTCAAAATTTATTTCTGATGAGAAAAATCGATGCTAAATTAAAAACTACGCGTGTTTCCATCAAATCTCAATACACAGCTTTTCCTAATGTTTATGGATGGAAACAATTTATTTTGCAATTGTTACCTCGACTGGAAGAATTAATTTACGATACTACGAAGAGATGGATGACAAATATGAGCATCTTCGGTATTCAGGAGAAACGAATCAATTCAATTTATCATTTTAGATGGGTGTGGGTGTTCATAAGAGAAGCAGCTACAAACACATCCACACCCTCAAGACAAAACCTTCAATCTCACTCAAATTATCTGATGAGGCATTCAGCAAGATAAAAATAATTATTACTCGAACTATGTCATACTACATCTGTATATGCCCAGCTTTTCTCGAGGTTATTTAATGTTGAGCAACGCTTATAGGAACTTAGAGATATAGCTGACGTAAGTGTACATTATTTTGTTATAATCTCTTGATCAGAAACATAGCTTATATACGGGGTAGGTCAAACAGTGTTCAAGCGTGGTCTTCACGGAGTGGAAATTGAGCTATGTTTTACTTACATTGACATATCAGTATCAAAGTGGCGCAGCTACAGTAATTGCTGCTAGTAATAAAATTTATCCATTTATTTTTACATATCGTCCGACGATGAAATAATGGCTTCTCGAAAGCAAAGTACCACGAGAGATCAATCACTCATCGCCCGTTCGTAAATTAAATAGCTGCATATTCTGAAAAGGGTGTAGGTGTTGCTCTATTGTTGCGCTCAACACCCACACCCCACACTCTATTATCAAAATAGTATATAAAGATTCTTATCAGTGAATCCATAGCATAAAACAACTTTTATTTCGTTCTCCTGTATCGTAAAAAAGCCATTCTGATATCGAATAACCGTGTTTATACCGTGGGCGGCGGCTCTGCAGACATCGTTGGCGGTCGTGATATTAGTGCTGATTTTATGTTGGGCACGCCATAGGCGACAGGAAAACTCGCTTGGGTTCAGAATACATACGCATCCCAATATAATCATGCTGTTGGGTGTTGGGAATCAGTTGAGGAGGCCAGTAACAAGAGACGAATGCGTGAAGGTCATCTATTACTGTATCGATTGCTTGTATTCGCTGTTATCGTTGTTTCACTTGTGTTGGGCGGTATGAGTAACCAAGTTAAAGGTTATGTTGCGTTTCCCATCGTTGCTGCAGTGATCTATATTGCTGTGACCATATGGAATTGGCATGATTTCGAACAAACGGAAGTCTTCTGCATACACACATGATTCTGATACCTGCAAGAACAATTCCTGGATGGTCAAACGAGTTTTTTCGCATCCCTATTCATGCTCAAATTACCGATCGTCGAATATTGGGTATAACACACGAGGCTGGAACAGTTATCGCTCAACTTACCCAGCAAAGTCAAGGACAAACTTCGCTGCACATCATGGTTTTTACATATAGCTATCTGAGAAAGTTGAAATTTCCAAAAGAAACTGTTCTTTATTTTCTAGTTTTTATTATCATTTTCATTGTCGTCATAGCACGTGCAGTGTCTGAATAAGTTTAATGAACGTTCGACTCGTTTTAGATGCTTAATCTATATGATATTCTATTACAAGAGACCGAAAAAACAAAATGAATTTGATGATGCACGTAGGTGTGAGCCCATCGATAGGGCAGAGTAATGGTGTTGACTTCAAAGAAAGAGTCACGGCCACACTTGAGATGAGCATTTTATTCAGTATAAATTAAGAAAATTAGCTTGTGATCATAAATTCTGTGAAAGTCAAGCTCTTAAACAAAACAAAAAACGAATGATATGCTGATGTAGAAAATGCGATGAAAAAAAACTATCTAGCATATGG
Organism: Rotaria magnacalcarata; assembly: GCA_900239745.1. Classification (NCBI taxonomy): domain Eukaryota; kingdom Metazoa; phylum Rotifera; class Eurotatoria; order Philodinida; family Philodinidae; genus Rotaria; species Rotaria magnacalcarata. The sequence goes on from OENM01002281.1 coordinate 12,802, forward strand.
ATGGGTGTGGGGTGTGGATGTTTGTGTTGTCTCTTCACCGCCACAGTCACACCGTAGATTGTTAACAATATTTTTCACTCTTTTACATTGAGAACTGAAATTTCTAGAAATAAAAGCTCTTGATTAGATATATTGGTCATGAAAATTTGAACTCTTTATATAAACTATTAAAATTTAAAACATCCAGAAAAGTAATAGAAACTTCATTGAATTACCCATTAGCTATTAAAGTACGTAAATGAAACATCGGATAATCGTAACATAAAGATGTTTTACCCTTTCTTCTTCAATTAGGAAAATCAATATACAACGAATTATCGATCTTGAGTTTTTTTTAAATTTTAAATTCAAAATGAAACTTGGCACTTTTGATCTATACAATTCTTATCATGGTAACAACGAAGAAAAAGAAATGACTTATTTACATATATAATATTAGCTATTATATTGTTTTTTGTTTACAATCTTCTGTGTATCGTATAATACACTAATAATGAAGATAGCTACAATCGTTACTACGATGCATAACAGTATATGATAATGTTTCAATACAATGTTAATTTGATTATTGTACTATTTTGACTAGCATCAACTATTTATGATACGCGACGTTCCATATTATGTTCACGTTTTAATTCCATATTATAAAATTTTTCACATAGATCAAAATCTTCACATTTTGTGCAATGATAACGTATATCACATTGTTGTCGACATATATTACAACTATATATACATTTTTCTGTTTTTGATGTATGTAATTCATATAGTAAAGCCATCGTAAAAAATTTTGCACGACGTAATGAAGAAAATTCATAATTTTTATCACAAAAAAACTTAAAAATACTGTTCTCGTCTCCATTAAATCACATTCAATTAGATCCTTAATATCATTGACTGCTGGATGGGATGATGTTTGATCATGAAGACGAATCACAAAGAATGCCTAAAGAACGATATAGATGAAATTAGTTGAGCATAATAAAATTGGACAAAGAATGGATGATCGATGTTAGTTTGTAAGTTTTATGGATAGTATCCTATACAACAAGATTCGAATACTCTTGCTTTCGTCAAAATTGGCATTACAAGTTTTGCTTTATCACCAAAACATAAAGATACGCCCACGAACTGTCAGATTTAGCCACTTGGAGAAAACATCTAGATATATGGATTTCTATTCAGCCTTTAATGAATTTTCTACAGCATTAGTGCTCTTTTTCTTGAGAAGAAAATTTCTAAATTTTGCCGTATGCATCGAAAAAGCGTACGTCACAATAGCAACCGATCTTCAAAATAAAATAGAAGCGAAGTGAATTTTTATGTTGACAATGAGAGGAGGCTCACTATAAATCTTTGATTACTTTCAAAATGGACAAAATTTACCTCTTTGTATTTTTCCATAGTTGAAAATATGGCAGATAATAAATCAGTACAATTTAACATTTGATTTGCCATTTTCTTCAAATTTTTCTTTTTACATGTGTTGACAGATCTACGTTTACCAGAAAGCTAAATTAAAATAATAGGTAAAATCAAGATTTGAATAGCAACGGTCAAACATTTGAGTAGAGAAAGATTTATGATTAATTTATATATAATTTCTACTAACTTCGGTTGGATTTTCTGATTCAATAGGATCATCTAAATCTTCCGCTTCTTGTTTTTCTCGATCTTCTTGATCAAGTTCTAAAATATAGAGCAAATAAAGTTCGATTTTTATTATCAATACTAAATCATACTCTAACTAATGTTTGAGTTAGATCATCGCCGACAAATATCGAATCACTTTCTATTGAATTAAAACATTGCGTACAAAATCGATATTGATCATTGGATAAATTTAATCGTGACGGTTCAAGATTGTTATAATAGTAATAATTATCATTAACTAAGATTTGACAACATTGTTCCTTGCCATAACATAACAAAACTCCTGGTGAATATACATATTGACGACCGCAACAATAACCTAATGTTTGTAGAACAGGATCAATTAATTCAACAAATAGGTCAGCAAGTTTTGAACAAATTTCATAGATAGGTGATGTTTTTTCATTATAAAGCCATATATTATTAAATATAGTCCATATATCATCAGAGAATTCTAATGGATTATTATATTTCCCATATAATAATTTATTATGTATGATAGACATATCGATGGAATGTTTAATTGTTGTTGGATTATCAAGTATTTTCAGTGAAATAGAATCAGCTGGTTGTTGAAATGAATATGACAATGCCGAAGCAATCATTTTGTGAATAATTGGTTCAAGATGTATACGTAAATCTTCAGGTGTAATTTGTACAGGATGTTTAGATAATTGTTCACTTGATGTATCAATATGTACCGTTGTTGGTTCCATACTATCGTTATTTAATAATTGTGAATGAATATTATTATTCTGTATTGTTTCGTTTTCTATCATAGAAAATCTAGAAATACAAATAGTAAATTATCAGATTTTAATTATATAAGAATGAGTGTAGATCAATACTGCAATAAAAAAAAATGATGATGTGTGATTAGTTTCGCTATATTTGTATAGATGCTCACTATAGTAGTCTAACGAACAAGCTATGTTTATTTCACATAAAACATGAGTTTATATATATGAGAGAGAGAGAGAACAAAGAGATAAAGGTGACAGGATTAAAAAGAAATGAATAGGCAGCTTGTATCGATAATGCAATCAGAGCATCGAACGATATATATTGGTCAAATGATGCTTGGCCAATGATAAAAGCTTGATTGAATAAATAGCAAAGCGATCAGATGATCTTGTGTAATACGATTGATATTGTAAACGAATTCATGGGTTATTCGAGCAAGATATGAAACTATCTCTTGTAATGTTATTCAAATGATAAATGAGATCAAATTTATGGCAGTTCAACTTTTTTATTAAATAAATCTCAAATGTATCCTGAAGTATTCAGAGTTGGGGATTGAGTTTGATTACTTACGATGCCGGTTAAAAAATATTTGCGAAAAAGTGGCAGAGTGTTGTTGCACCCGCTGCTTTTGAAAGTGTTGTCTTTTTTTGGTCAACAAAATCGAAAAAATTGCGTTTTAAAGAGTATTTCAGTGACAAATCCATACGAATGAACATGTTACGTCCCCATGCTTCCAGATGTTGAGGTATTGGGGATCGACATCCCCCCACCCCTGCCTTAGAGATCGAGTTGCGCCCCTGTCGGGACAGCTCTCATAATGACTAAATTATGTTTTATTTTTGATGCTAGTATTTAAGGAATTCGCACCTGAAAATTATTTTAAAAAATTGTATCGAAAACGATTTTAGCGAGTATGAAAATGCCATACATGTTATGCGAAGAAACAGAATCGAATTGAGAAAGCGTCCTTTCATTGATATGAGGTATATTAGTTGTGATCACAAAAAAAATGTCAAGTGCAAAATAGACGAGCGATCTCCTATTTATTAACTTTCGTTGAACTCGTTGTAGTTTTTGGTCTGTGAACGACTGTAAACTAAGACGAAGATTCATCAATAACAGATGCGTATTTGAATATTCTTTGTTTGCTTGAATATTTTCTAGAATTCAAAACATTTTCAATGGTATCTTGGTTAAGAAATGCTTTCGATTGCTTCTTATTAATTAAATTAGTAAAATTTTTATTTTTAATTTAAATGAAAATGATTTATCAATAATCTTTTTATTTCGAAGTAAGCATAAAAAACGATATCCAATCGCAGCTGCAGCTAAGCTTGTTATATTTGATTGATCGTTTGCTGGGGATATTTCAACAATATCCATTCCGACATAATTAACTGAACCCGAACGACGAAGAATCGATATCGATTGTGCCGTTGTTAGACCTCCACAGATTGGAGTACCTGTAACAGGAGCGAATGCAGGATCGAGATAATCAATATGAAATGTTAAATAAGTTGGCAGATTGCCAACTCGTTTTAAAATTTCTTCTAATACATCATTGATAGAATGTTCATGTACCCATTCAACATCAAGTATTTTTACACCCCCAGGAGAATCTTCCGACCGTCTGAAACGGCGCCTTAAAAGCCAGGAAACGGCTAGAAAACGGTGAAATAAGGCGTCGTTTTTCACCTTATTTCGCCGGAATCCGTCAGCTCGTTTTGAGGGCCGTTTTTTTAATAGAAAACGGCCATCGTTTTTCTCCGGTTTTGACATCGTAATCCAGCCTGGCGGATTACGGCGCGTTTTTTAACGTTTTACACCGTTATTACGACGTTTAAGGCCGTTTACGGACCGTTTTCTTTCACCTGGGCCCATAAAATCATCATTAAATGTACGAATTCCAACTTGAATAGATGTTTCAGGATCAATAAGACCTTCAAGAACAGCATGATAGAACATGGAACCGTGATTCATACTATGTGGATATTCATCTGGCCATGTGTCACAATGTGCATCGAACTGAATGAAGAACAACGATTTGCCATGACGTGCAACGTGTGATTTTAATAATGGATAAGTCGAATAATGATCTCCGCCTATAAATATCAATTACTGCTTAGTTTCAACTGAAATTCTTCGTCAAACAAAGACCTACCGAGAGAAAGAAGAAAAACATTCTGATCAATAATTTTTCTTGCATAATTTTCAATAGCAATCGGTACTGTATGAGGTTGACCGGGATCAAACCAACAGTCACCATAATCAACAACGGCTAGATCAGCAAAAATATCGATACCCTCAGGATAGCATTTCCTTTTTTTCTACTTGTGCAGATGCTTGACGAATAGCTGGAGGTCCAAATCGAGCACCCGGTCGATAAGTAGTTGCTAAATCAAGTGGAATACCAGTCACTGCGACATCGACGTTAGTTAAATCACGTGTATAATTTCGTCGAAGAAATGATAGAGCACCAGCACAAGTTTGTTCAAGCATAGAACCAAGTGGACTCTTTCGTTGAAGGGCACCATCACCACGCAAGTCGGACTCTCCACCAGGTACCGATGAATTCCATTGTGTCGAGCTGAATCTACGAGATATACTCAACAAATTTGATAACTCTCGTCGACATATTACCCTCAACATAACTGCTAACAAAGAAAAAACAACAACATGTGAACCTTTTCTTTTTTATGAATGTTTAAATGTGATAACGATAATAGTTTTGTATTCATAGTGTGAACATGAGTGCAAGCACAGCTGCTGTGCACATCAATGCCGCTGTTCATCCTCACATATAAGGAGTGTACTGCTATATAAATAATGCTCATTGGCCAAATACATAATAGAAATAAACTACGTAGTTCTAAGCATTTCTGTCATTGAAAGTTACATGACATACTTGACATTCTATTTTGTTACTGTGTACGTATAATTGTATTACCAGTTTAGTACTTTTAATGAAGACAACATTTGCATTATATCGAAGGAATCATACGTGTCCACCTTCATATTCCATATTTGTATCCGTTGGTTATTCTTACATAGTTCATCTTTTGTGCTTTTCCGTGTACCAATGTTAAATGATCAGACAAAAGAATTTAATGATTCACATTCCACATGAAACAGGTCTTAATTCATTATAGATGTAGGGTATTATTTTAAATTTTCCTCTGGTATCAATATTGGTGAATAATAAGTGACAAAACACACAGACTCAACGACAATACTGTCAATATACTTCATATATTTGTATTCAATTGAATACTATGCTGTTTCGATTGGTATTGAGAATAATTATCGTTTACTTCTTTTTTTCTATTAGGATTACGCTACACTGTACACAATTGTTCGATCATCTTACACTAATAGACTTGAAAATTCTAGTTGACTAGCTTGGTACTTGTTATTGTGATAATAAAAATGTACATTATAAAGTGAATGCGCTAACTAAGGATGTGGATGAGGGTTTCCCTGCTACTCGGGAGCCACCGTCGCACTCACACGCTCAAGAAGGACTTCTGACTTTGATTGTTAACTTTCTACTGTTTTTCAAATTCGTTAGTACAAGCTTGGACACATATATAAGCCTAATAAATGATGGTTAAAAAATTTAAATGTAAATATCAGATAAAAACTCAAATGTTCAATGAATCGTGAACTCTGGTGTTTGCATAGTTTGATTTGTTGGATGAACGACTAAAGTGACTAATCTTTATCTCATGTGTCTTTAGATTTGTATCAGGGATTTATTATGATGTTTAACGACGAACGAAAGTGGAAAATGTTTGGCTGGGTAATAGAAAAATAATTTGCAAGTTATCTATGCATAAGTGCTTATTAAGATATCTCAGAAAACACACCTAAAGGGCACGGACTCGTTTGCAGGTGTTTAATAAAGTGGGTACAATTTCCTATATTTCTTACACATATAGCAACACTAATAATATTGCCATTTTGATCTTAATAATTAATAAGTTGACTCTTGAACGAGAATTATGCACATTTTTTCGTCTTTTGCAGTGTTAGGATTT
>OENM01002282.1:0-19233 GCA_900239745.1 Rotaria magnacalcarata
TTTGTAAAAAATAACCGCGGTTAACCGACGGTTTTGGACCGGTTCGCACGACATGGGATGGTGATTCTGGTTCTCGTCTGTTACTGTCTGCGACAGAGAAGCTCCTAGTGCACTCATAGATTGCGACAGATGGCTTCAGGGGCTATCGAGGGTGTGTGTGTCGATCTTGAACTCCTCTTCACCGATACCGATACCAATATCCATACTCACAGTCACACCCACACCCGACTTCGATAACAATTAGATTTGATGAACCCATAAAGACGTGCATTGCCCTGAGTAATGAAATAACTGATAGCTCAGAGAGGCTAATGCTTCATTTGAGAAATCCATCCGAATAATATTGATAAACATAAATGCATATTTAACATGATCAGTGGTGTGCCATCAATATTGATAGTTTATTTCATTCTGTCTATGAAGCAGCAGTCCGGAACAGAAAAACATTTTGCATGACTACATGTGCATCTGCACTGTTGATTGTTGCTGGTATTGATGAATAGTGCATTCTATCTAACACGCAAATTAATTATTTACAGCAGTTATTAAAAATTCTTGTCTGTTCTTTCAATCTGACTTTGAAAGTAATCGTATATCGAAACGAGCAACGGTTTGGTTGCACATTGTATCACAGCGATAACGATTCATTTTTCAAGTGGAGAAATGTCGCTTTTTATTGCAAGTATTGATATTTTATATTCAAGAAGATATGAGATGCGAGAAATCTAGTATCTAGCGAATCTTTGAACTTTATTGTATAGGTATCATTTTACAGAAATGGATAAAGAAAACCTACGGCTACTTCCAATGTTTTTTCCATAAAAAACAGATCAACCTATCACTGAACGAAAAGATATATTAATCTGCTATTCTCGACTCTTTTGCTTTTCAGCAACCGATCAAAGTCAAAATAGTTTTGCATTATAGATTATGTGCTTAATAAATGGACTAATCAAATAAATACAGTTTTATTTCGCCGACACGGTTCATGCTATTTATTTAGATAATAATGAAACGCTCATCGTGGCTCTACATTAAACGTAAAACTAAAAGTGAAATCTGTATTAAAAAAATCTGAGAAAACAAAATTGACACCTATAATAAAATGGAAATAAAATGGCAACAATATCGAAAAAAATCATTAAAGGAATATGTAGGTGATGCGAATATGAAATCAAAATTAAAAGTAAAAAGTAAAAATGAAGAATTTTGTATAGAAATGTATCTGATAATATCTTTGAAACGAAAATATGAATTATGATTAATAAATTCGACAATGTCTGTAAAAGAAAGCTACAAGGCATGCTAAATACGCGTATAATTTATAATATCATAGTAAGTTTGATAAAACTGTAGCAGGTATATTTTTTGGCAAAACGGTTGAATCCAAAATTCTTCATTAAATTCTAGTGCACATGTAATTACTACTATTTAATTGTATACCGTTGACGTGTTGTGATGACGTTGAACTCTTTCACAATATGATAGTTACCATTTATATATTTTTGGAATGAGATTAATCAACCTGTGTCTCATTTCAAATAGCGTTATATCGGTCAATACTTCGATATGCAGAAATATCATACTCGAGATCAAAGTACCGTTTTGATGGTATCCCCAGGGAATAAAAAAATGTCATTAAAATGATGAAACGGACGTTATTTTTAATTTATTTCAATTTCATGCATGAAAATAAATAATCTTCATCAAAAGAATTTAATAATTTTGATAAAAAAAACAAATTATTGTAGTTTGCTCAATTAAAATGTTGCTTTTCATTCAAGCAATTGAAATACATCAAAAATAATGTCTGTTTCATCGTCTAGAATGTCATGTTTTATTCCCTGAGATCCTACCGATGACAATTGCAATTAAGGTGGGGCCAATCAATATTTTGATTTCCAGTGTTTATTATCAGCTACAAGAATAATAGTCTATAAGAGCATATCATTTTTATAGCTAAATCGTTTATAGTAATATTCAGTGTCAGTTAAAAATATATGCTGTATGCGAGAGACCAATATAAGCTATATACGTATGTATATCAAGTTGATTTTCTACCATCTTCTAATGGTACTTTTTCTTTTAAAGAGCTACAGATTATTTTTCGGCGTAGCTCACTATAATTTGTAGAGATTAGAGATTGTGAATATCAAATTTGTGTACGTTTAATATTATTTGAATATTAATTCAATAGAAATGCAATTCGTAATTTTTCAAGTACATTAATATATGATTGCACAGTTAAACAATATATAATCGCATGTAATAACAAGGCAGATGGTGCATTTCTTTTTCATATACAACGGATGGACACTATTGAATGGCAAATATATAATATAGTTCCTACGAAAGTTTTTGATAAACGGTAGTAAAAAGCTTGCCGTTCTCATTTTCTACGTGGAAACCGAGAAAATTAACCGTTAAATCGATATTTTCTGATAGTTTAGTATTTTCATCGTATTAATACCATCGATTATATTTGTTTAAACAAGCGTCGAGTTGGTCAATTAATTGCAATAAATATATCATAAATATAACGAAAATATAAAACATCACTATTACTAATTTGCCTACTAATATCTTGCTCATAAAAGAAAACGCATAACAATTAGCAACACTGAGGTGAGAAGAACCCATCGTTGAAGATGTAGGTAAAGTGGAGAATCTCACTCGTACCCTCCCTCAGATCCTCACCCACATCCACACCCTATATGCTGCTGTTAAAACATTAAGAATAAAACGAGTTTGTTCGTGTTTAAGATAGAAGTGCATCTAAATAAGATTTTCAAGCATAATAAGTGTGAGAAATGAGTACATCAGTCAAAATGACAATTTGATCGTCAGTGAACTTTTCTCGATGTTCATGCCATGAATCGTGATGAGTATGACGAAAATCGGATAAGCATTGTTTAATCGATTTCTTATAACAAAGAATTTTTGTTTAGCATATTGTAATGACTATAAAGAGAAAAGTAGACTCACTTGTATTAGATGCGAGTCATGTGGATGTTCACAGAGAAGCATTAATACATCTGGCACATACATTGGAATATCATATGGATTCGATAGAACGATGGCGCAGAGACCCAATACACCTAAAATAGTGGTAGATTACATATTTGATCGTAAACTTTGACTGAACATGTCAAGGGGGACACAGCGAACTTTGAACTTCAATTAAGTTTAGATACTCGAATTTACTTTGTTCTACTACAAGTCCGTTGTTTCCTCCTTGGGACATATACTATGAAGCGTGGTTACCTTTTCTTCAATGATCTCGATATCCATCTGAAAATAGTTTATACTAAGTTTGTTACTTTAATCCATGAAAACAGAAAATATTACCGATCTAAATATATTGTCGATAACTCAAATGCGGTGCAACACTAATCTAATTACATACATCTACAAATCTGCCGAATTTGAATCACAATTTAAGTGATCGACCCAGTCGGGTGTATCCGATGAATATTTCATTAGTGTAAAAATCTAGTATAGTATTTGAGGTTTTCTGATATGTCAAATCTATTAAAATATTTCAGATATAAATATTTACATCTAGATCGGAAGCGGGCACAGATTAACACTTAACAAGTCAAATAATTATCTATTGCACTATGCAAATATTCTCTTTACCGACACACAATATATACTGACCGGCATGTCTTTTGATAATATCATTCGTCGATATCACTTTCTTGGTATTGATTTTTGTAAAATAATTGGTCTTGCTCATGATACGAAAATATTTCTTTTAAAATAAAGAAATCAAAATTTGTCTGCTGAAGAGAACAGAAAAATTCATTATCCTACTAGATCTTCATCAGTCACTTGAATGTAACCACATTGATAGAGACCTGATAAAGTTGTCGACGCAATTATTCGTACTTCATATTGTTCATCAGATAGAGATTTTAATACAAAATCATGTATGCGGTTAGCGTAAGAACGAGCATTGAATAGATTACTAAAGATCATTGTTTGAACAAAGTCAATGGCTACTTGACGTGCATGCCATGTTGAACTCTCATATACCTGTTTATCGTGACAAATTATTTTATTAGAATCAATCTTTTGTATAAATACGTGTTCTAATTGTTTGATAAGTGCTTCCACAAAGTTCACATTCAAATAAGCCATACCGACATTCAATCGACTAATTGCCAAGTTCGTCTTAACAACATCATCATGAGCCACAATACTTTCAATATTACACAGCTTAGTGAATAATAAAAGCGATGAATTGATAATAGACAAGTGAGTAGTACACTTACAGTGGGGAAAATACGAATAATGGAATTTTTTATCGGTTGTGAACAAAAGAAGAAAATTTTTGTATGTATAAGAATCACTACATTGAATGACCAAAAGAAAAAGCGTGTATAATTTACATTAACTAATAATAAATTAAAAGTCTGTACCTGTGTCAATAAAATTCAACGCTTCACGCACTTCAGGATCAATTTCAACAATTTGATCAGATACATTAGCTAGAAGAAATATTTGAACAAAAAACCATTTTTTGCAAAGATCAACAAAAATGTCGGTGAGAGAACGGTTTTCTACTTAGTGGCTTTTCCTCATAACTTTTGATAGCTCGATGCAATTGTTCGTGTATTTCGTCAATAGTTTGATCAATATTGGGTTGACGTATCGATTCCCCATGAAACAATGTTAAGTCAAAAATGAGGGATATAGATAAAACACTAAAGCGTGATAAATTTCTTTTTTATTGAACATTAAGAAATGAAGGGAGGCATGTTTCTTACATGGCCATGCGATCTCGTATTGCTGTGAACGAATGATGCAATAGTTTCTTCACATGATCATTAATATAACACCAAATCGATGGAACACGCCATTTGAAAACGTCCAATTGTTGAATAATATACCAAAGTGATGTAACACTCGATATATTGATGACTGCTGGATTATTGATCAATGATTGAAGAAACTGTATTGGCCGATACATACGACGAGGATCTACGTTTTCCTTAAGAATTCATCAGTTACTTAGTGTGAGAAAAGTTACAGAAAAAAAAACTTACCATAGCGTACTTAAAACATGAGCCCCAGCATGAGCATGTATTCGAATTGAGATTGCTACAAACTTCATTGAGAAATACTGTTAGATTTTTCCAGAGTTCATCAAGCTAAATTCAATATTTTCAAAAAAATGCGTTTTTTAAGTTGAATTGCACAAGAAATTTTTTCTACCATTTCTATTGTCCAATATTTTGAACCACGGATAATACCGGCGACAATTTCCGCTGCAACTCGATGACTTCCATTCTGTTTCTCTTTTGTCTTTTCATGAATAAGCATGTACAATTGTTCCATGAAGTTGTCGATAAATGCGAGACCGAAATTACGAAAGAGACCCTAAATGATGGTGAATTTGTTATGAATTCAATTGTACAAGCGAAGAAAATACTGTTGCAATGAGACAGAATTCATTTTTTTATCATTCACACTCTTTAAAAAAAAGTTTCGTAGGAGTCTAAAAGCTTCCAAATGCGTTCAAAGGCTTGCAAAAACGATCGTTAAAATCCACGAAACCTTTTTAAAGTTCCATACAGCGAAAAAGGTTTCGTACAAAACCATAGTGCGAAACGATAAAGGTTTCTCAGATTTTAACAATCGTTCTTTCAAGTCTTTGAACGTATTTGGAAGCGTTTAGACAACTACGAAACCTTTTGGAGGGTTCGCTAAAATTACCTTTTTTTTAGGGTGGATATTCATTATACTTACTTTAAACGCGGCAAAACGAATTGTATCGAACTCGGTTTGACCATCTACATTATCATGGTCCAATATCATGAACTGTGTCATTCGTTTGACGAAATTTTTGTCTATAAATCGATTATATAAGATAGCCGCTTGTTCCGGCATATTGTTTTGTGAGTAACGTTCTCGTTTATTGATTGAATATTTGATCATCTTAGGCCATGTATAATAGCCATGAAATGATTTATCCAAGAAACATGTTTGTTCCCATTCGCTCTGTGTGGTTGGCGGGATATAGCCATCGATTGTTAACCATGCATTATCCATTCGATCGCCAGGATGATATGCATCGTTGATAATAGTTACCGATGATTGACCATTATGCTGCAGAATTTCGCCCAGGGGTTTTTCTACATAGATACGAGGCGGTTATTGCAATCGACAAATCGCTGCGATGCTTTTGATGGCATACTGAGTAAATCCGAACGAAAAAAAATATATATGTATAATATTGAATCAACAAACCTCGCGCAATTCTACATTATCATGAACGAGAAGATCGACACATGTGCGAATGCAGGAGCACGACATCGGTATATATTTTTGAAAAAGATGGAACATCATCGACATTGCCACTTGTTGTTGTTTCCATGTTCTGAAAATTAAGACATGAGCGAAAACCTTGTATGCCTAAAAAAAGAACACTTGCAACGTATTGCTGGTGATCAGCGAGTTAAGTTGTTCCATGAGATTGTTGTATGATTGAGTATTGGCTAGATTTTGTTGTTCATGTAGTTTATTACCAGTTTCTAGTTCTTTCGATTCTATGGCACACCACAGAGTAATTGCCGCACGTGTCGATTCTTCGTTCGCATTCTGATTGATCTCTTTCGTAACAAACAACTTTTCAATTTTATGACTGATCCGTTGAATCAGATTTGTTATGCTTCGTTTTTCAGAATGATTGACACTTGCTATTGATGGCCACAGTTTTTCCATTTTTGACCAAGAGATTTTAGTTGGCAAGAAAAATGAATCATTACCAAGAAGAATATATAGACAACCCTAGTAGAGAGAAATGATAGTTAAATAAATAGAATTAGGACAAACAAGAGACTCAACGAACCTTGACTTGATCATGATCAGTTTCGTTCGCTGTTTTCAACACCTCAACAATGCGATCGGCAATCATATTAGACGAGAAAGCATAATGATTAAGAACAGAGAATAATTCACTTTGTGCAGTGCGACGTATCTGAAAGATTAAATAGAAATATTCAATTCTAAAAATCTTATTTAGGAATATATAACTTACTTCAATATACTGATGAAGCGATAGTTCGAATAGTCGAAATACGACTTGCTCATCAATGTGTGTCATTGGTTCAGAATTACTCAGAATAAAATCCTAAGTACATAAGAATTCTTTTTACGAACGTCTTTTGAAAATCTTAAAAATTCAAACATTATGCAAGAGTCAAACAGAATATTCAGTGCATGTCTAATGCGATAGAAATTGTCGGATTGAACCATACCAAGATTAGGTTTTCTGATTCCTCAAGCAAATTGCAGTAAAGAAAACTACGTCGATTTGCTGTTTTCTCGTATGCAAGTAGTTTTTTTTCTAATTTAAACATTACAATGATTATCAAAGATATTTCGGCTGGATTGTGCGAACTATCAATGTATAAAAAGGAGGATTGTTCAGAGTAAAACAGAAATTTCTTTATTAATTAATATTATTGGGTGTTTCTGCCACCTTTCCCCATCATTACCGAGACCACATTGAAATCTCTATTAAATAGGCTAGTTTTATAGAGCTATTTTGCATTAGTTTAGTAAGTCTAGGGTATATATGTACGTTCCATACTTTAGCCCTAAAGGAGGCTGTGCTAACAAGCTTGTTAAAAATAACGGGCGGCCCATCATGAACCCCCCTCTCCGTATTTCTTCAATAACTCGCTCAGATTGGAATGTAGATACTTGAGGCTTTGCCAAAAGATAGTTCTTGTAATTCTCTACAAAACCTGGTCAAGAGAGCTGTTCGAACGGTTAACGACGGAATTTTCTCCTATCGGTACTACAATGCTTCGAAATAGCACACTTGCACACCCTCGAGTAGAACATTTTCTTCGTTCCCCGTCTATTCAGATCCAGAGAGTCCCCATGAATTCATTAGATGCATTTTTAATAAACATTTTTCGGATGAAAATCTCTGTCACACAAATTAGTTGTAAATATTCAATTCAACGAGAAATACGATCCATTTCCTTTCATAAAAATCCTGAACTCCGGCGGGAAAACTACTGCTCATGTTTTAAAATATTTGTTTTCATTACCTCTATTTGAAGTGCCATTGTTTCGATTGCTAAAAATCGAAGAGCTCGTCGTTCATCGCACATTTGATTCTTGAATATTTTTTTGTTAGAGTTGAAATATCGGTACCGTACAGCATTATCTTTTTTGGATACACCATAGTAAATAGACGACAATGATAAGATCTACATTTTAACGAATAGCGAATGCTATACTAATAGAAATCAGTCAAAATTCATATTTACCTCAAGTGCTTTTTTCATGGATGCAACATCATCTAAATGATTTTTTACAAGTAAATCTAGAACAAAAATAAAATATTATTGTGTCTATTTATCCATAGGTGACTTACCGAGTAATTTTCCAATATCATTAACAAGACGCATGCGCAAATTTTCGTTAAATTCTGCAAACGACAGCAACCATTATTATGACCATAGACGACGAAATGATTCTGATATACAGAAGGCTCAAAACGTTTTCGACAATAATGGAAAGATTCTATAAGGAGGGGATGGGAATTCTAAAATTTTCTACTTCTATCTCTTATTGAAAGGATACAAGTTGTCTCAATATTTTTTGGGACACTCAACTTAGATTCAAAATAAGATTCTTAAAATCTTCTCAAGTATCGTGTCTCTCGGAGCACTTGTTCTCAACACAAAAACTAATTGTCTTACTTGATTCTCTCATATATGTTGAAGTTTGGAATTGATATTTTGAATTGTAGGGAACAACCGATAATACACTGTAAAAAAAAGGATTTCTTTATTTTCAAACCTTCTTATGATCAATGCTTCACTCACAGATCAGCTAATTGTTCACTTTCGATGCGTGGTATCATATGAAAATATCCAAGAGCGATATTATAAACAAACGAAAGCGATCTTGATCGTTCTTGGTTTGATAATTTCAAAATTTTCTCATTCAAAAGTGTCAATTCAGAATAGAGAAATGCTTTGACAAACTCGCAAGCAAAATCGATTTCATCCACATTTGGAATGTGGTATTGCATTTGGAATCGATCGAAGTCGACAGGTTGTCCCCATACCTCAATAGTCAAATCAATAATTTATCCTATTGAAAAAAAAATCTTCTTACTCGAATCGGTAAAAAGTCGATGAATGGTTCGTCGAGATTTTCAATTGTTAGCCTATATTCGATTGGATATACATAAGAGAGCGATTCGAGTAAATCTCGGGCTGCATTAGCTAAGATTTCATATGAATATTTGTGAACGATATGAATAGATCGATTAAATATTGACATAATCATTGGTTTGTAGATGAGTAGAGTGTCGCCACGAGCACGAACAAGTTCTGAGAACAGAGTCAAATACCAAATAAGTTCGAGATCCTCTTTGCCATTAATGAATAATTCAGTTGTGTCAGCATGATTCATAATCTTTTCAATAGATTCACATGTTTTCGGTAAGACACATTTGAGTGCTTCGACAGGGTTACCATGGAGCAATGCTCGAACAACAGCGGATACAAAACCTTTGACTTTAGGTGAAAAGTACGCACCAGAAAGAAAGTTCGTTAACTTCTCTTGAACGAACTTAATATGGTGCAAAATCAAATATTACATATATTTGTAAATAGGTTGAAAATAGAGCAGATGATGCTCAATATTATTACATATACATACCCAATAGATTTTGCTACTGCACTGTCCAGTAATATTACGTAGAATTGATTCGAGCAGTAACTCGATGTCTCTATAGTCAATATTAACTTCGTCAGTAATCACCGTAGTATCGAACATATCGCTCGATAAATGTTCGATCATTTGAAATACTCGATCGAGAAATGTACTGATAAAATTTTCAAATGATTTCGTTGATAAACACACTTGCTTTTCGATCTACAACAATAAATATATGTTATTTTTCTTTCGTTTTCTGTTGGAATCAATGTGAACTTTCACCTCTGTTAGATCATCTCGAATCTGTACTGCCGATGAACAATCAACACATGTGATAAGTGATAAAACAGTATTCAGAAATTTCAATGTTGTATAAATCTTTTTCGGATCATTTAAATCTATTCCAGGTAGAACAGACATGAGCAATGGTAGCACATATGCTTGTCCCTCAGAGTAAGAAGATGTTTGTCGAACTAGTTGTCGAGCAAGATACGTTAAACAATCCACAATGGCTGTGAAACGGTGAGGTTCGGTAATATTTTCAATGGATGAAAACAATCTAGAAATGAATAAAAACATACACAAGTGAAATATAAAACCAACCACAAAGACTTCTTACTTTTCAATTACGGGTGGGACAATTAATTCTGGTCGAAGCATGGAGAGATATTTGCAGGCTTCTATTGCCTTTTGTCCATGTTCTTTATTGAAAATAGAAATGAAAACATAGTCTTTGATACAATTAACAAAATCCGTGATGTTTTGTTCTGTTAATCGATATGATCCACGCGGTTGAAACCACCAAAGAGGATGAGCTTTGCGTTCGCTGAAAAAGTCTGACTGAATCAAATGATCAACATACGTGTGAGAATTGTACTCACAAACTAATTCGATCAACAAAATAGCTAGAAAGATCGACAATGAATTTTACCAGACTTTCCTGAAACCTTCCTGTGTTTGATGGATGGTAGAAACTTTTCATTGCCATAAGTAGATCGCCCAGATATTTAAGACATGCACTTCCGTTGCCCATCATGGCAATGATCCATCTTGCAATTTCATTTGTGCTATAACGATATCTCTGTGGAGACAGTTGCATTTTACCAACCGGCACAGAAAAACCCCTTAGTATACGTGTAAAGATCTATCAGACATAAAGGAACGTGTTCACAATAAGATATTTTCAAAAAATATGATGATACTTGTGCTAACCACGGTTCCCAATCTATATAGCCAATATTGTTCCATGCTACTGATGAAAAAATCCCAATCATGTGCTAAATAGAATCATCCATACAAAGAAATATGATTAATAAAAATACCAACCAATTCCCACACTGTTCGGTTGTAGATACTTTCCCAAATATTGAAAAATTCCGATAGCCATAATCTAAACAAAACAGTGTGCATTATGAAAAAGAAACAAAAGATGCAAACTGAAATCCTTGACTATGCAAATCCGGAGGTAGATTAAATGGCAGAAAGGAACCGAGGATATATATTATATTGAAAAAGTTTGAATCGCTTGGATAAAATTGTGGACGAAATATTTCAAGAATTTCTTGAGTGGCCGTTTTTGAAAAGTATGGAGAACAGTAATGTGTACACCACAGAATCGAAAATTCAAGTCCTCTACAAAGCAAAAAACGTGTATATATATATATATCTATCATACTCGACTATATGAAGTACAAACTCTGGTAAAGTGACTAGTGCATGAGCTTTATCGTGATTACTATGAATCAGTTTAGCCCATCGATAGAGCGTATGCCAATCAATGACCAAATCATCTCTTGTGATTAAACGAGTCTTCCTACAAAATAGCATCATTGAATATGTTCTTAAAGACATTTGGAGCAATTTCAAGTACAAACCGTAAAAGCTCCGAAAGCAGTTCACAACATATGTGCACACTTGTGTATTGCAGATCAGTAATAGAAAGAACTGACAGATAAAAATTGACGAGTTTCAGATGATTGGTTTTGGTAAAATAAAATCCATAGAGAGTAATGAATTCTTGCAATGCATTCGACCAAAATGAAAATCCTGGTTGTAATTCATTCAATTGGATGCTGCGAGATAAATTTTCTCGAATTTCATCAAATTTGCTAACACCCTGTCGCTTGATAGAATCATAAAATGGTAAATATTTATTGTAAATATTGGGTTTTTGCAGATTGTTCTCTTGCATCATTTCGTCTGTATTTGTATCGCACGTGCTATTGATCTTATGATCATCAGCCCTCATATCTAAATAAATAGAAAATGAAGTTCGACCAAGAATTCTGAAAACTGACAATTAGAGGTGTCAGCCGAAGGGTTGAACGGCGGCGGCTGCTACAAATTCTTAAAATTTTTTCCACAGCGGCGGCGGCGGCTGAGTTAAAAATTCACTGATGGAAATTAAAGGAAAAATGTTCGATTCGATCGAATATGTATTCATGTCAGCGGCGGCTTCCCAAAAATTCTTAAAATTACCAGTAATTTGGTGGCGGCGGCGGCTGATATTATGGAAAAATCGGCGGCTGCGGCGGCTCAGCCGTACGGCTGACACCTCTACTGACAATGCTTGAAGTCGGAAAAAAACACACTGAAAAAAGGCATAAATTAAAATAATCATTCTTATCAATGCATGTTCTTGCTTTCTTGCTTTTGTTCTCGACGTTAAACTGCCGAACGAAACATATACCGACTCGAAGTTATAACTACATGCGACCAAGAGAACAAAAAATATCTGAAGCTTATCGCACGAAGAAAACAGAATGTAGATTGTAGAGAGACAGTACAATGCTGGATGGAAGATGTGTAAAATTGAGATACGCACAGCAGATACGAACATTTTTTAACTCGCTATAAATTCAGTGCAAACAATCAGCTCACCAGGAGCCTTATTTGACACTCGAAGTTTTCGAGTTTTTTAGTATATATCTACTCACATATAAAAATGAACCTAATTGACCATTATGTAGAAATAGATAGGACTAGTCGACTATTTCTCAACATTCTATGCTCTCTCGACATGGAAAGAAGAGCTAAAGAATGCATCAGTTCTAATTCGTAACATTGATCAGCAGTAAAATTGCACTTAAGTTAGTGTACTTGTCAAAATCTTGTCGAAGTTGGAAAATTCTGTCCTCATTATTACATGACATCTTTTCAAGAAGCAAAAACTTATTTTTCTTTAAGTAATGCGTTTAGATACGTGCAAAACGGAAATCAATCTATGAAATATTAATCCTGAAGAATCGACTGCTTTTCGGAGGATCAACAAAAAAATTAGTTTTGCCCCCTTCAACTTCTATGCTTACACACTTTTAAAATCTCACAGAATATTATTTGAACTGAGAATTCTAGTGAATATATCAACCGATTGACAGCAAAATTATGTTAGTGATCACATTTCTCTCTACAGTTCCTCTCTAGCGACTAGTAATGACGGAAATAATTGCACTATAAATAGGAAAAGAAATGATATCTTTTCGTCATTGGCGGCGTATTTACTTTTCAAAGCAACTGACTGAATAAGAAAAACTTCTCTATTTAGCTCCAGAGTAATCGACACCCGATATTTCTACAAGAGTGGATTTTGAAACTTGCAATTGTTAATCTTAAAAATTTAACTAAGGGAAAATTGACACATAACTCAAGTGCGAAAGGAATATAATATTGCATTTGTGCTTACCTTATGTCAACTGCAGCCGTCTTATTTTGTATGAATGCGAGCACAAGGTATTGCTGTTAGCAGATATTTATTTATTCGTACTTCCTTCAGCAAAAAAAGAAACTCAAAATACAGCTTAAATATTGACATTAGATTCGATTGAATCCTTCTTTTTACTCTTGCAATCATGACTCATTTTTTAAGTTTGTTATTCGATTGATTGCTATTAAGGAAGAAAAATATCAAACTCATAACAAGACAGAGTTGAAGTGGCTGCTTCCCTCAACGTATTCATATCAATTAGCAGACTCTACTTTTTAGAATTTCATATATAAGGTATGTTCGAATACAATATCGCTGTTGGTGCATGGTGGACGATTTCGACATCTTGATTCTGATTACTACAAAGAGTCGTTGCGTCTTTCTTTTCTATTCTCTTAGGTCACACACATCCTATCATCGATTGCTACTTAAAATATAATTGATTTTTGCCTAGACAAAAATGTTCGTTTACCCCTATGATCTGTCAAAATTGAGTTCGAATATAAGTAAAGACCTAAGTGTCTAATAAGACTGTGAAAATAAATGATAAAAGCATATCTTCATGAAGGTAGCACATAAAGTAAATAGAAAACCTTAATGTAATTATAAATATATTGATTCAATGGTCGACACCTGTAGAAGTAGGAGAAAAAGAAAAATAATACATAAATTACAAATCTACTGTTATGTCTGATAATAAAAGTTGATATATATATATATATAGATGTTTGTCTTACAGTTAAAATCTTATTACTTAACTGTCGGTTTAAACTTCTGTCAAAATCGTATCAACAACTTGAAGGTATGGGTTAGGAGCATTTTCCTCACGCCCATACTCTGAAAGCCCAACGGTTGCATACTTGCCGACAGTCGACGTAGATTATAGTTTTCTCTACATTCATACTATTTAATTGTGGTCAACGAAGCAATCTTACATGTTTTCTCTCGATTTAAGACTTCGTTTAGGTAAATTGAACGTAATTTCTCCTTTTTAAGTATATTTCGCTATGAAAAAATATATTTCCGCGTTTAGATTTCAGTAAAACGCTTACGAATATAGATCAAAGAAAAGGATTCGCTGGGTGTTAATGGACGTGTGCCTATGTCTGAAGGTCTTTCGGATCTATAAGTAGTTAATGACGCACATCCTCAAGATATGTGCATGTTCACGGAAAATTTTAAATATCTTTGTTTTGTTGATAAACATATTCAATTTTTTTACATCGATCAACACCATAGAAGTGAAATCAATACCATTGGACGATATCTTTCGTATGAAATGGCTAATTGTCAAGACAATACAAAAATGAATTATTTATATATCATTCAACATCTTTATCAGATGAATAGGCTCGAAGGACGAAGACAATAAGACTTGGAAGTACAACTGGTTGAAATCATTCATTCGAATTTATGAATAATTCAACTAAAGCTTGAATAAGTTTTTCTAAATTCAATTGCATAAAAAAATTAAGAATCAAACATTCGAGTTAAAACAACTCAATAATGGTTTCACATTTTTTTAGTCTTATGCCGATTTCAATTTAGAATCGATCAAGAAAATAAAAATCATTTCAGATCTAAAGAACTTCAAATGATTGTTTAGTCAATTTGCAATGTCATCAAGTCAATTATTCTGTTCATCATAGACACAGTCTTCAATCTTGAAGACTACATTCAAATATATAGCATTCTAAACGCACTTGATCAATCAGACAAACTTTATTAAAATTTCCCTAATATTTATCAAATAATATGACTAACTGACGAGAATGGAATTGAAGAATTTTCTATCAAATGATTTATTTAACATAGAATAACAATAAAGAGTCATAACTAACTAAACAATATCTCTTTAAACGGATTTAGCAGGTGAATACATGCCTACATTCTTCTCCTGTGAAACAGACATTGCCAAAGATGTAGACATCGAGATCTCATAGATATATCAAATTATTGGTTGAGTATTTCCATAGTGATATGCGGATAATGCGCATCATTTTTACATGTCGTTGCTTGTGAACTGTAATGGCGTGACGCTACAATGAAATTACTAGCTATGCATAATCCTTGTATAATCTTAGTACAGTGAAATTGAAGATCATTATAATGCGTCTAAAAATAAATATACGAGCAAAAAACGCAAATCAATTCGATTTAAAGAAAGTTGACGCCTAATCATTTTTGTGTGATCGATCGTGTTGATACACGCAGACAGAAGAATTGGAGTAGTCAAAAAAAGATAAGACTTATAATTAATAAACATTCTTTCGGTGTTAGTTTAATCATCACTGAGTCATGTTATCAGTATGGGATTTTTTTTCTACTCAAATTTCTTCTATTGTATATAGAGTCCTCTGGGGTAATTCGGATCAAAATTTTGAAAATTCATTTTGTCTTTGTTCTTTCTCAGTCATCTTGCATTGTATACTGATGATTTTTTTTATCCCTGCTAGTTCAAAGTGTCCTCTATCGATTCACGAAAGAATCATCGAAAAATATTATGCCGGTAAAAAGTATAAGTCAAATTGGTAAAAGTAGTTTGGAGCTGATCCGAATTACTCCATGTGGGGTAATTCAGATCATTCTATGAATCTAGGTGGGGTAATTCGGATCGCTAAGCAAAAATCGCTGAACTCATTTTCTACATCTTCTAATTTCTTATTTTTTTATTCGAAGTTGTGAAAAGCAAATATACCATTCGATAGCTCTAAGTGTGCTCTATGGAACCTGAAAATATCTCACCGGTTGAAGCGACAGTTGTAATACAACAGTCACGACAAGGAAAGCTCTATCAGTCAATAGAAAATCCATCTGAGGTAATTCGGATCAGCTAAGCAATTTTACCTGGGGTAATTCGGATCACTCTAGCTATTTTTGCTGGTAATCACTTTCGAAACCTCTGCCGTTTCTACAGTGCAAAATCGATTAATAGGCCCTGAAGAAAAACTGTTCGTCTCGCTTTTCTCTATCTGACCATACAAAAACCGTTATTTCATGCTAGCAATAAAGTTTTAGATCAATTAATGTATTTAGGCAAAAACGTGCATTCTTCTTAAGCACCTCGGCTTAAGAAAAGGTTCCAGAACAAAAGCCATTGCTGCATCTGATAGATAAATGTTTGGGCTGAAAAATGATATGAAGATATCTCCGCACAAATAAGGGTCACCGGTTGAGATGCCAAGAAAACTAACACGTAAACATAGCTTTTTAATGTTTCTGACACATATTCAGCATTTAACAATCAGTACACAATTATTTAGAGAAAAACTAATACGATATTCCGGATAAGCATGCAAAACTGAGCGAATATATATATATATATATATATATTTTATATGTTTTCTTGAAAATTATTTTTCCATCGAAAAATTCAGTCCTGGTATCCCTCAGGGTTAGGTGTGGGTGTGCGGTTATTTATAAGGACAAGAGTCACACCCACACCCTAATGTCGTAATTCAAGAATTATAAAANGTATCAGTGTTTCACTGAACACCGATATCAGTGTAGTCAGTGGTCAGCGAAGGCCTGTGCCTCAGTGAGTAGCAGTGCATCAGTGTTTTCGGTGTCAGTTTAGACCGAGTGACAGTGTTGTCAGTGCAGTGTAGTCAGTTGTCAGTGCTCAGTATATCGGCGCTGGCAGTGTCAGTATTTCAGTATTTACACTGAAACTGCACATCCCTAATTTTATATGTTTTCTTGAAAATTATTTTTCCATCGAAAAATTCAGTCCTGGTATCCCTCAGGGTTAGGTGTGGGTGTGCGGTTATTTATAAGGACAAGAGTCACACCCACACCCTAATGTCGTAATTCAAGAATTATAAAAACTTCTTGTGTAAGATTAAAACCTATCAATGAATCTCTTATAACACACAAGCGGACCTCAAGAAAACATTCGACCACACCCAATAAAATTTTCCATATTTATTTTTTTTTTCAAAATTATCTGATATCGTCAGATAAAGAATTTGGAAATATCAGTTCTGTAGGTATAGCATGATAGAAAAAAATGAAATCGTTACTGAATCATTTTCCCATTATTTCACATCACTGTGAGATCTGCTGGCTGATCTGTCGAGTTTTCAATGTAAATTTACAACTCTGGGATCCAACAAGTCACCAATATCGATATTCACCAGAATGAGGTATCGTTGGTCTTTTCGACGAGCAATGATCTTTCAATTGCAAATTATTGAAAAAAGATACTTTGTTGGATTACGGAGTTCACTACAGTAAAATTCTCTGGGTGGACAAAATATATGGTGCAGCTATTTATGCTTTAAAATTGCAAAAACTTGCAATTTTATTGAAAGCGGAATATGATCGAGACTAATACATAAAATTAGTCAAGAAAAAATATTATCCTCGAAATTTGTAAGTGTAGCCAACACCAGCATTCCAATCTGGCGGACTTAGGAAGCGATAACCCTTAAAAGAAAATTTTGTACATTAAGTAAATGAAAAAGTTGGAAATCCTTGTCATTTTACGTGATCACTCCCTGCTTGTTGGGCATGGCCTCCATGGATTCCGAATGAATGCCTCTTATTCGCACTTTCTCATACGTTAGCACCCGCTGAATTTGCTATATTTCCACTCCAATTGTCTCTATTACTAATGGTTCCTCCGCCAACTGCACCAAAGAATGTCTATGAACAAGGGGAGATGTTACAAAGTGAAACAGTATTGAAAGTAACTTTACTTGAGGATGTCGAGTTGTTTCTGGCGGGTACCTAAACTTCTAAAATGAAAGTCATTCATAGTAGAAGTGTGATGTAAACTTTCTATAAGGAAAAGCTGCCTACATTGGCTTGTCGCTTGGCACGATGAAACAAATCTTCTTCAGCCGGTTCTACATTTACTGGTGAAACATAGCCATTTGCTGACAAATCATAGATATCTTCATGTTCTTGTTCAACAGGTAAGGTGTTACTAATGCCAATCATTGTTAAGAGCACGTAGAATAACTTTTGATTCATTTCGAATGTAACTTGAACTGATACTCTGTAATGTTTGTTGCTTTCTATATATGTGCAATCTACTTACCGTTCTTCTCCTATTTTCAGGGCTACAATAAAAATATTAGTCATAGTGGGACTCCCCCTGTTACTTCCTATGTTGTTTCGTTGTAACGAGAAAGTAAAAGCGAAAATAAACACGATAGATGTTAAGTGATATGCACATGAAGGAAGAAAATACTGACAGATTGGTAATAGGAAAAGAGATACACTATCATATTGGCATTTTCGATGTAAACATGCGTCTGCATTTACTGCGTAAACTGGAGGTATATGGTCATACGAAATAAAATGTCCGGAAATTTCATCTTATGATTATTACCAAAAGATGTCCATTACTTGACTTTTTGAAAGGGCTCTTCTTGAAGAAGAGGTAGATAGAAAATATGGCAATTGGAAAATAATTACAATAGCTCTTTTAAAAACTGAAGTCAACATTACTGGATATGCTCTTGGCGATTTTTCATTGAAAATGTTATCTTTCTGCTAACTATTTTCTGTACCTTAACTAAAACAATAATTAATAGCACAGATGTAAGACTTTTGTTTAGTTCTCCCGAGAGACAAGGTAATACGAATAGTTGCAGTCAACCATCGCTAATCGACCTGAATTTCCTTGAGTGTGTCGCGGCTCTCTTTGTCGTTTAGGATTCGACTAATGAGAGGAAAGAAACATATGTGAACAACACCAATTAGGACGTTGACTATGCTATCCCAGGTCGAAAAACCTGACATCAGATCCTACAATATATGTATAAGATCTTATTCATATAAGATTTTTCATATGATCGTATTCTCAGATCAGAAAATATCCATCATAT